>JBBBDQ010008512.1:0-11124 GCA_037127315.1 Ascarosepion bandense
AAAACAATGAGAAAACATCGAGGGAAACAAGGTTATTTTGAAATTTTTTATTGAAAAATGACAAAATAAGATGAAAATAAAGCACATTTTCATATTTCAGATTAAAAAAGAGAAAATATCAAGGGAAACAAGGTTATTTTGAAATTTTTTATTGAAAAAAGACAAAATAAGATGAAAATAAAGCACATTTTCATATTTCAGATTAAAAAAGAGAAAATATCAAGAGAAACAAGGGTATTTTGAAATTTTTTATTGAAAAAAGACAAAATAAGATGAAAATAAAGCACATTTTCATATTTCAGATTAAAAAAGAGAAAATATCAAGGGAAACAAGGTTATTTGGAAAGTTTTTATTGAAAAAAGAGAAAATAAGATGAAAATAAAGCACATTTTCATATTTCAGATTAAGAAAGAGAAAATACCAAGGGAAACGAGGTTATTTTGAAATTTTTTATTGAAAAATGACAAAATAAGATGAAAATAAATCACATTTTCATATTTCAGATTAAAAAAGAGAAAATATCAAGGGAAACAAGGGTATTTTTAATATTCTTTATTGAAAAAAGACAAAATAAGATGAAAATAAAGCACATTTTCATATTTCAGATTAAAAAAGAGAAAATATCAAGGGAAACAAGGATATTTTGAAAATTTTTATTGAAAAAAGACAAAATAAGATGAAAATAAAGCACATTTTCATATTTCAGATTAAAAAAAGGGAAAATATCAAGGGAAACAAGGTTATTTGGAAAGTTTTTATTGAAAAAAGACAAAATATGATGAAAATAAAGAACATTTTCATATTTAAGATTAAGAAAGAGAAAATATCAAGGGAAACAAGGTTATTTTGAAATTTTTTATTGAAAAATGACAAAATAAGATGAAAATAAGGCACATTTTCATATTTCAGTTTAAAAAAGAGAAAATATCAAGGTGTACAAGGGTATTTGGAAATTTTTTATTGAAAAATGACAAAATAAGATGAAAATAAAGCACATTTTCATATTTCAGATTAAGAAAGAAAAAATATCAAGGGAAACGAGGATATTTTGAAATTGTTTATTGAAAATGACAAAATAAGATGAAAATAAAGCACATTTTCATATTTCATATTAAAAAAGAGAAAATATCAAGGGAAACAAGATTATTTTGAAATTGTTTATTGAAAAATGACAAAATAAGACGAAAATAAATCACATTTTCATATTTCAGATTAAAAAAGAGAAAATATCAAGGGAAACAAGGTTATTTTGAAATTTTTTATTGAAAAAAGACAAAATAAGATGAAAATAAAGCACATTTTCATATTTCAGATGAAAAAAGAGAAAATGTCAAGGGAAACAAGGGTATTTTGAAATTTTTTATTGAAAAAAGACAAAATAAGATGTAAATAAAGCACATTTTCATATTTCAGATTAAAAAAGGGAAAATATCAAGGGAAACAAGGTTATTTGGAAAGTTTTTTTTGAAAAAAGACAAAATATGATGAAAATAAAGAACATTTTCATATTTAAGATTAAGAAAGAGAAAATATCAAGGGAAACAAGGTTATTTTGAAATTTTTTATTGAAAAAAGACAAAATAAGATGAAAATAAAGCACATTTTCATATTTCAGATTAAAAAAGAGAAAATATCAAGGGAAACAAGGTTATTTTGAAATTTTTTATTGAAAAAAGACAAAATAAGATGATAATAAAGCACATTTTCATATTTAAGATTAAGAAAGAGAAAATATCAAGGGAAACAAGGTTATTTGGAAAGTTTTTATTGAAAAAAGATAAAATATGATGAAAATAAAGCAGATTTTCATATTTAAGATTAACAATGAGAAAATATCAAGGGAAACAAGGTTATTTTGAAATTTTTTATTGAAAAAAGACAAAATAAGATGAAAATAAAGCACATTATCATATTTCAGATTAAAAAAGAGAAAACATCAAGGGAAACAAGGTTATTTTGAAATTTTTTATTGAAAAAAGACAAAATAAGATGAAAATAAAGCACATTTTCATATTTCAGATTAAAAAAGAGAAAATATCAAGAGAAACAAGGGTATTTTGAAATTTTTTATTGAAAAAAGACAAAATAAGATGAAAATAAAGCACATTTTCATATTTCATATTAAAAAAGAGAAAATATCAAGGGAAACAAGGTCTTTTGAAATATTTTATTGAAAAATGACAAAATAAGACGAAAATAAATCACATTTTCATATTTCAGATTAAAAAAAGAGAAAATATCAAGGGAAACAAGGGTATTTTGTAATATTCTTTATTGAAAAAGAGAAAATAAGATGAAAATAAAGCACATTTTCATATTTCAGATTAAAAAAGAGAAAATATCAAGGGAAACAAGGATATTTTGAAAATTTTTATTGAAAAAAGACAAAATAAGATGAAAATAAAGCACATTTTCATATTTAAGATTAAAAAAGGGAAAATATCAAGGGAAACAAGGTTATTTGGAAAGTTTTTATTGAAAAAAGACAAAATATGATGAAAATAAAGAACATTTTCATATTTAAGATAAAGATAGAGATAATATCAAGGGAAACAAGGTTATTTTGAAATTTTTCATTGAAAAATGACAAAATAAGATGATAATAAAGTACATTTTCATATTTCAGATTAAAAAAGAGAAAATATCAAGGTGTACAAGGGTATTTTGAAATTTTTTATTGAAAAATGACAAAATAAGATGAAAATAAAGCACATTTTCATATTTCAGATTAAAAAAGAGAAAATATCAAGGGAAACAAGGGTATTTTGTAATATTCTTTATTGAAAAAAGACAAAATAAGATGAAAATAAAGCACGTTTTCATATTTCATATTAAAAAAGAGAAAATATCAAGGGAAACAAGGTTATTTTGAAATTGTTTATTGAAAAATGACAAAATAATACGAAAATAAATCACATTTTCATATTTCAGATTAAAAAAGAGAAAATATCAAGGGAAACAAGGTTATTTTGTAATATTCTTTATTGAAAAAAGACAAAATAAGATGAAAATAAATCACATTTTCATATTTCAGATTAAAAAAGCGAAAATATCAAGGGAAACAAGGTTATTTTGAAATTTTTTATTGAAAAAAGACAAAATAAGATGAAAATAAAGCACATTTTCATATTTCAGATGAAAAAAGAGAAAATGTCAAGGGAAACAAGGGTATTTTGAAATTTTTTATTGAAAAAAGACAAAATAAGATGTAAATAAAGCACATTTTCATATTTCAGATTAAAAAAGGGAAAATATCAAGGGAAACAAGGTTATTTGGAAAGTTTTTTTTGAAAAAAGACAAAATATGATGAAAATAAAGAACATTTTCATATTTAAGATTAAGAAAGAGAAAATATCAAGGGAAACAAGGGTATTTTGAAATTTTTTATTGAAAAAAGACAAAATAAGATGAAAATAAAGCACATTTTCATATTTCAGATTAAAAAAGAGAAAATATTAAGGGAAACAAGGTTATTTGGAAAGTTTTTATTGAAAAAAGAGAAAATAAGATGAAAATAAAGCACATTTTCATATTTCAGATAAAGAAAGAGAAAATATCAAGGGAAACGAGGTTATTTTGAAATTTTTTATTGAAAAATGACAAAATAAGATGAAAATAAAGCACATTTTCATATTTCATATTAAAAAAGAGAAAATATCAAGGGAAACAAGGTTATTTTGTAATATTCTTTATTGAAAAAAGACAAAATAAGATGAAAATAAAGCACATTTTCATATTTCAGATTAAAAAAGAGAAAATATCAAGGGAAACAAGGATATTTTGAAAATTTATATTGAAATAAGAAAAAATATGATGAAAATAATGCACATTTTCATACTTAAGATTAAGAAAGAGAAAATATCAAGGGAAACAATGGTATTTTGAAATTTTTTATTGAAAAAAGACAAAATAAGATGTAAATAAAGCACATTTTCATATTTCAGATTAAAAAAGGGAAAATATCAAGGGAAACAAGGTTATTTGGAAAGTTTTTTTTGAAAAAAGACAAAATATGATGAAAATAAAGAACATTTTCATATTTAAGATTAAGAAAGAGAAAATATCAAGGGAAACAAGGTTATTTTGAAATTTTTTATTGAAAAAAGACAAAATAAGATGAAAATAAAGCACATTTTCATATTTCAGATTAAAAAAGAGAAAATATCAAGGTGTACAAGGGTATTTTGAAATTTTTTATTGAAAAATGACAAAATAAGATGAAAATAAAGCACATTTTCATATTTCAGATTAAAAAAGAGAAAATATCATGGGAAACAAGGTTATTTTGAAATTTTTTATTGAAAAAAGACAAAATAAGATGAAAATAAAGCACATTTTCATATTTCAGTTTAAAAAAGAGAAAATATCAAGGGAAACAAGGGTATTTTGAAATTTTTTATTGAAAAAAGACAAAATAAGATGAAAATAAAGCACATTTTCATATTTCAGATTAAAAAAGAGAAAATATTAAGGGAAACAAGGTTATTTGGAAAGTTTTTATTGAAAAAAGAGAAAATAAGATGAAAATAAAGCACATTTTCATATTTCAGATTAAAAAAGAGAAAATATCAAGGTGTACAAGGGTATTTTGAAATTTTTTATTGAAAAATGACAAAATAAGATGAAAATAAAGCACATTTTCATATTTCAGATTAAAAAAGAGAAAATATCAAGGGAAACAAGGTTATTTGGAAAGTTTTTATTGAAAAAAGAGAAAATAAGATGAAAATAAAGCACATTTTCATATTTCAGATAAAGAAAGAGAAAATATCAAGGGAAACGAGGTTATTTTGAAATTTTTTATTGAAAAATGACAAAATAAGATGAAAATAAAGCACATTTTCATATTTCATATTAAAAAAGAGAAAATATCAAGGGAAACAAGGTTATTTTGTAATATTCTTTATTGAAAAAAGACAAAATAAGATGAAAATAAAGCACATTTTCATATTTCAGATTAAAAAAGAGAAAATATCAAGGGAAACAAGGATATTTTGAAAATTTTTATTGAAAAAAGACAAAATAAGATGAAAATAAAGCACATTTTCATATTTCAGATTAAAAAAGGGAAAATATCAAGGGAAACAAGGTTATTTGGAAAGTTTTTATTGAAATAAGATAAAATATGATGAAAATAATGCACATTTTCATACTTAAGATTAAGAAAGAGAAAATATCAAGGGAAACAATGGTATTTTGAAATTTTTTATTGAAAAAAGACAAAATAAGATGTAAATAAAGCACATTTTCAAATTTCAGATTAAAAAAGGGAAAATATCAAGGGAAACAAGGTTATTTGGAAAGTTTTTTTTGAAAAAAGACAAAATATGATGAAAATAAAGAACATTTTCATATTTAAGATTAAGAAAGAGAAAATATCAAGGGAAACAAGGTTATTTTGAAATTTTTTTTTGAAAAAAGACAAAATAAGATGAAAATAAAGCACATTTTCATATTTCAGATTAAAAAAGAGAAAATATCAAGGTGTACAAGGGTATTTTGAAATTTTTTATTGAAAAATGACAAAATAAGATGAAAATAAAGCACATTTTCATATTTCAGATTAAAAAAAGAGAAAATATTAAGGGAAACAAGGTTATTTGGAAAGTTTTTATTGAAAAAAGAGAAAATAAGATGAAAATAAAGCACATTTTCATATTTCAGATTAAAAAAGGGAAAATATCAAGGGAAACAAGGTTATTTGGAAAGTTTTTTTTGAAAAAAGACAAAATATGATGAAAATAAAGAACATTTTCATATTTAAGTTTAAGAAAGAGAAAATATCAAGGGAAACAAGGTTATTTTGAAATTTTTTATTGAAAAAAGACAAAATAAGATGAAAATAAAGCACATTTTCATATTTCAGATTAAAAAAGAGAAAATATCAAGGTGTACAAGGGTATTTTGAAATTTTTTATTGAAAAATGACAAAATAAGATGAAAATAAAGCACATTTTCATATTTCAGATTAAAAAAACAAGGTTATTTGGAAAGTTTTTATTGAAATAAGACAAAATATGATGAAAATAATGCACATTTTCATACTTAAGATTAAGAAACAGAAAATATCAAGGGAAACAATGGTATTTTGAAATTTTTTATTGAAAAAAGACAAAATAAGATGTAAATAAAGCACATTTTCATATTTCAGATTAAAAAAGGGAAAATATCAAGGGAAACAAGGTTATTTGGAAAGTTTTTTTTGAAAAAAGACAAAATATGATGAAAATAAAGAACATTTTCATATTTAAGATTAAGAAAGAGAAAATATCAAGGGAAACAAGGTTATTTTGAAATTTTTTTTTGAAAAAAGACAAAATAAGATGAAAATAAAGCACATTTTCATATTTCAGATTAAAAAAGAGAAAATATCAAGGTGTACAAGGGTATTTTGAAATTTTTTATTGAAAAATGACAAAATAAGATGAAAATAAAGCACATTTTCATATTTCAGATTAAAAAAGAGAAAATATTAAGGGAAACAAGGTTATTTGGAAAGTTTTTATTGAAAAAAGAGAAAATAAGATGAAAATAAAGCACATTTTCATATTTCAGATTAAAAAAGGGAAAATATCAAGGGAAACAAGGTTATTTGGAAAGTTTTTTTTGAAAAAAGACAAAATATGATGAAAATAAAGAACATTTTCATATTTAAGTTTAAGAAAGAGAAAATATCAAGGGAAACAAGGTTATTTTGAAATTTTTTATTGAAAAAAGACAAAATAAGATGAAAATAAAGCACATTTTCATATTTCAGATTAAAAAAGAGAAAATATCAAGGTGTACAAGGGTATTTTGAAATTTTTTATTGAAAAATGACAAAATAAGATGAAAATAAAGCACATTTTCATATTTCAGATTAAAAAAGAGAAAATATCAAGGGAAACAAGGTTATTTTGAAATTTTTTATTGAAAAAAGACAAAATAAGATGAAAATAAAGCACATTTTCATATTTCAGATTAAAAAAGAGAAAATATCAAGGGAAACTAGGTTATTTGGAAAGTTTTTATTGAAAAAAGAGAAAATAAGATGAAAATAATGCACATTTTCATATTTCAGATTAAGAAAGAGAAAATATCATGGGAAACGAGGTTATTTTGAAATTTTTATTGAAAAATGACAAAATAAGATAAAAATAAAACTTACATTTTCATATTTCATATTAAAAAGAGAAAATATCAAGGGAAACAAGGTTATTTTGAAATTGTTTATTGAAAAATGACAAAATAAGACGAAAATAAAATCACATTTTCATATTTCAGATTAAAAAAAGAGAAAATATCAAGGGAAACAAGGTTATTTTGTAATATTCTTTATTGAAAAAGAACAAAATAAGATGAAAATAAAGCAAATTTTCATATTTCAGATTAAAAAAAGAGAAAATATCAAGGGAAACAAGGATATTTTGAAAATTTTTATTGAAAAAAGACAAAATAAGATGAAAATAAAGCACATTTTCATATTTCAGATTAAAAAAGGGAAAATATCAAGGGAAACAAGGTTATTTGGAAAGTTTTTTATTGAAATAAGACAAAATATGATGAAAATAATGCACATTTTCATGCCAAGATTAAGAAACAGAAAATATCAAGGGAAACAATGGTATTTTGAAATTTTTTTTATTGAAAAAAGACAAAATAAGATGTAAATAAAGCACATTTTCATATTTCAGATTAAAAAAGGGAAAATATCAAGGGAAACAAAGTTATTTGGAAAGTTTTTTTTGAAAAAAGACAAAATATGATGAAAATAAAGAACATTTTCATATTTAAGATTAAGAAGAGAAAATATCAAGGGAAATAAGGTTATTTTGAAATTTTTTATTGAAAAAAGACAAAATAAGATGAAAATAAAACACATTTTCATATTTCAGATTAAAAAGAGAAAATATCAAGGTGTACAAGGGTATTTTGAAATTTTTTATTGAAAAATGACAAAATAAGATGAAAAATAAAAGCACATTTTCATATTTCATATTAAAAAAAGAGAAAATATCAAGGGAAACAAGGTTATTTTGAAATTTTTTTTTTGAAAAAAAGACAAAATAAGATGAAAATAAAGCACATTTTCATATTTCAGTTTAAGAAAATATCAAGGGAAACAAGGGTATTTTGAAATTTTTTATTGAAAAAAGACAAAATAAGATGAAAATAAAGCACATTTTCATATTTCAGATTAAAAAAGAGAAAAATATCAAGGGAAACAAGGTTATTTGGAAAGTTTTTATTGAAAAAAGAGAAAATAAGATGAAAATAAAGCACATTTTCATATTTCAGATTAAAAAAAGGGAAAATATCAAGGGAAACAAGGTTATTTGGAAAGTTTTTTGAAAAAGACAAAATATGATGAAAATAAAGAACATTTTCATATTTAAGATTAAGAGAAAATATCAAGGGAAATAACAAAGGTTATTTTGAAATTTTTTTATTGAAAAAAGACAAAATAAGATGAAAATAAAGCACATTTTCATATTTCAGATTAAAAAAGAGAAAATATCAAGGTGTACAAGGGTATTTTGAAATTTTTTATTGAAAAATGACAAAATAAGATGAAAATAAAGCACATTTTCATATTTCAGATTAAAAGAGAAAATATCAAGGGAAACAAGGTTATTTTGAAATTTTTATTGAAAAAAGACAAAATAAGATGAAAATAAAGCACATTTTCATATTTCAGATTAAAAAAAGAGAAAATATCAAGGTGTACAAGGGTATTTTGAAATTTTTTATTGAAAAATGACAAAATAAGATGAAAATAAAAACTTACACATTTTCATATTTCAGATTAAAAAAGAGAAAATATTAAGGGAAACAAGGTTATTTGGAAAGTTTTTATTGAAAAAAGAGAAAATAAGATGAAAATAAAGCACATTTTCATATTTCAGATAAAGAAAAGAGAAAATATCAAGGGAAACGAGGTTATTTTGAAATTTTTATTGAAAAATGACAAAATAAGATGAAAATAAAGCACATTTTCATATTTCATATTAAAAAAAGAAAATATCAAGGGAAACAAGGATATTTTGAAAATTTTTATTGAAAAAGACAAAATAAGATGAAAATAAAGCACATTTTCATATTTCAGATTAAAAAAAGGGAAAATATCAAGGGAAACAAGGTTATTTGGAAAGTTTTTATTGAAATAAGACAAAATATGATGAAAATAATGCACATTTTCATACTTAAGATTAAGAAAGAGAAAATATCAAGGGAAACAATGGTATTTTGAAATTTTTATTGAAAAGACAAATAAGATGTAAATAAAGCACATTTTCAAATTTCAGATTAAAAAAAGGGAAAATATCAAGGGAAACAAGGTTATTTGGAAAGTTTTTTTGAAAAAAGACAAAATATGATGAAAATAAAGAACATTTTCATATTTAAGATTAAGAAGAAAATATCAAGGGAAACAAGGTTATTTTGAAATTTTTATTGAAAAGACAAAATAAGATGAAAATAAAGCACATTTTCATATTTCAGATTAAAAAAAGAGAAAATATCAAGGTGTACAAGGGTATTTTGAAATTTTTTATTGAAAAATGACAAAATAAGATAAAAATAAAGCACATTTTCATATTTCAGATTAAAAAAGAGAAAATATCAAGGGAAACAAGGTTATTTTGAAATTTTTATTGAAAAAAGACAAAATAAGATAGAAAATAAATCACATTTTCATATTTCAGTTTTAAAGAAAATATCAAGGGAAACAAGGGTATTTTGAAATTTTTATTGAAAAAAGACAAAATAAGATGAAAATAAAGCACATTTTCATATTTAAGATTAAAAAAGAGAAAATATTGAGGAAACAAGGTTATTTGGAAAGTTTTTATTGAGAAAAAGAGAAAATAAGATGAAAATAAAAAGCACATTTTCATATTTCAGATAGAGAAAATATCAAGGGAAACGAGGTTATTTTGAAATTTTTTATTGAAAAAAGACAAAATAAGATGAAAATAAAGCACATTTTCATATTTCAGATTAAAAAAGAGAAAATGTCAAGGGAAACAAGGGTAATTTGAGAAATTTTTTATTGAAAAAGACAAAATAAGATGAAAATAAAGCACATTTTCATATTTCAGATTAAAAAAGGGAAAATATCAAGGGAAACAAGGTTATTTGGAAAGTTTTTATTGAAATAAGACAAAATATGATGAAAATAATGCACATTTTCATACTTAAGATTAAGAAAGAGAAAATATCAAGGGAAACAATGGTATTTTGAAATTTTTATTGAAAAGACAAAATAAGATGTAAATAAAGCACATTTTCAAATTTCAGATTAAAAAAGGAAAATATCAAGGGAAACAAGGTTATTTGGAAAGTTTTTTTGAAAAAAGACAAAATATGATGAAAATAAAGAACATTTTCATATTTAAGATTAAGAAAGAGAAAATATCAAGGGAAACAAGGTTATTTTGAAATTTTTTATTGAAAAAAGACAAAATAAGATGAAAATAAAGCACATTTTTCATATTTCAGATTAAAAGAGAAAATATCAAGGTGTACAAGGGTATTTTGAAATTTTTATTGAAAAATGACAAAATAAGATGAAAATAAAGCACATTTTCATATTTCAGATTAAAAAAAGAGAAAATATCAAGGGAAACAAGGTTATTTTGAAATTTTTTATTGAAAAAAGACAAAATAAGATGAAAATAAATCACATTTTCATATTTCAGTTTAAAAAAAGAGAAAATATCAAAGGGAAACAAGGGTATTTTGAAATTTTTATTGAAAAGACAAAATAAGATGAAAATAAAGCACATTTTCATATTTAAGATTAAAAAAAGAGAAAATATTAAAGGAAACAAGGTTATTTGGAAAGTTTTTATTGAAAAAAGAGAAAATAAGATGAAAATAAAGCACATTTTCATATTTCAGATAGAGAAAATATCAAGGGAAACGAGGTTATTTTGAAATTTTTATTGAAAAGACAAAATAAGATGAAAATAAAGCACATTTTCATATTTCAGATTAAAAGAGAAAATGTCAAAGGAAACAAGGGTATTTTGAAATTTTTTATTGAAAAAAGACAAAATAAGATGAAAATAAAGCACATTTTCATATTTCAGATTAAAAAAAGAAAATATCAAAGGAAACAAGGTTATTTGGAAAGTTTTTA
>JBBBDQ010008513.1:0-16588 GCA_037127315.1 Ascarosepion bandense
TAAATACACTGATCCCACCTGGTAAGTAGCTACATGCATAATAAGATTATAAACCCTAAAGGTGTAAAGGTGGTTAAGCCTAAAGACACTGATCCCACCTGGTAAGGGTGACTACATGCATAATAAGATTAAGAAACCCCAGCAGTTAATGAAGGTGGTTAAGCCTAAAGACACTGATCCCACCTGGTAGGAGCTACATGCATAATAAGATTATAAGCCCTAACGGTGTGAAGGTGGTTAAGCCTAAAGACACTGATCCCACCTGGTAAGTAGCTACATGCATAATAAGATTATAAACCCTAAAGGTGTGAAGGTGGTTAAGCCTAAATACACAGTCCACCTGGTAAGGAGCTATATGCATAATAAGATTATAAACCCTAACGGTGTGAGTGGTTAAGCCTAAAGACACTGGCCCCACCTCCGTAAGTAGCTACACATACAATAAGATTATAAACCCTAAAGGTGTGATGGTGGTTAAGCCTAAATACACTGATCCCACCTGGTAAGTAGCTACATGCATAATAAGATTATAAACCCTAAATGTGTAAAGGTGGTTAAGCCTAAAGACACTGATCCCACCTGGTAAGGAGCTACATGCATAATAAGATTATAAACCTAACGGTGTGAAGGTGGTTAAGCCTAAAGACACTGATCCCACCTGTGGGAAGCTACATGCATAATAAGATTATAAACCCTAACGGTGTGAAGGTGGTTAACCTAAAGACACTGATCCCACCTGGTAAGTAGCTACATGCATAATAAGATTATAAACCCTAAAGGTGTGAAGGTGGTTAAGCCTATATACCACTGATCCCACCTGGTAGACTACATGCATAATAACATTATAAACCCTAACGGTGCAGAGGTGGTTAAGCCTAAAGACACTGGCCCCACCTGGTAAGGAGCTACATGCATAATAAGATTATAAACCCTAACAGTGTGAAGGTGGTTAAGCCACTGATCCCACCTGTGCAAGGTGCTACATACATAATAACATTATAAGCCCTAACGGTGTGAAGGTGGATACAGCCTAAAGACACTGATCCTACTGATAAGGAGCTACATGCATAATAAGATTATAAACCCTAAAGGTGTGAAGGTGGTTAAGCCTAAATACACTGATCCCACCTGGTAAGTAGCTACATGCATAATAAGATTATAAACCTAACGGTGTGAAGGTGGTTAAGCCTAAAGACACTGATCCCACCGGGTAAGGAGCTACATGCATAATAAGATTATAAACCTAACGGTGTGAAGGTGGTTAAGCCTAAAGACACTGTGGCCCACCTGGTCAGGAGCTACATGCATAATAAGATTATAAACCCTAACGGTGTGAAGGTGGTTAAGCCTAAAGACACTGATCCCACCGGGTAAGGAGCTACATGCATAATAAGATTATAAACCCTAACGGTGTGAAGGTGGTTAAGCCTAAAGACACTGGCCCCCACCTGGTAAGGAGCTACATGCATAATAAGATTATAAACCTAACGGTGTGAAGGTGGTTAAGCCTAAAGACACTGATCCCACCTGGTAAGGAGCTACATGCATAATAACATTATAAACCCTAACGGTGTGAAGGTGGTTAAGCCTAAAGACACTGGCCCCACCTGGTAAGGAGCTACAATACATAATAACATTATAAACCCTAACGGTGTGAAGGTGGTTCAAAGACAGCTCCCACCGGTAAGGAGCTACATGCATAATAACTTATAAACCCTAACGGTGTGAAGGTGGTTGCCTAAAGACACTGATACCTGTAAGGAGCTACATGCATAATAACATTATAAACCCTAACGGTGTGAAGGTGGTTAAGCCTAAAGACACTGGCCCCACCTGGTAAGGAGCTACATGCATAATAACATTATAAACCCTAACGGTGTGAAGGTGGTTAAGCCTAAAGACACTGGCCCCACCTGGTAAGGAGCTACATGCATAATAACATTATAAACCCTAACGGTGTGAAGGTGGTTAAGCCTAAAGACACTGATCCCACCTGGTAAGGGAGCTACATGCATAATAACATTATAAACCCTAACGGTGTGAAGGTGGTTAAGCCTAAAGACACTGGATCCCACCTGGTAAGGAGCTACATGCATAATAACATTATAAACCCTAACGGTGTGAAGGTGGTTAAGCCTAAAGACACTGATCCCACCTGGATAAGGAGCTACATGCATAATAACATTATAAACCCTAACGGTGTGAAGGTGGTTAAGCCTAAAGACCCCACTGGCCCCACCTGGTAAGGAGCTACATGCATAATAACATTATAAACCCTAACGGTGTGAAGGTGGTTAAGCCTAAAGACACTGATCCCACCTGGTAAGGAGCTACATGCATAATAACATTATAAACCTAACGGTGTGAAGGTGGTTAAGCCTAGAAGACACTGGCCCCACCTGGTAAGGAGCTACATGCATAACATTATAAACCCTAACGGTGTGAAGGTGGTTAAGCCTAAAGACACTGGCCCCACCTGGTAAGGAGCTACATGCATAATAACATTATAAACCCTAACGGTGTGAAGGTGGTTAAGCCTAAAGACACTGGCCCCACCTGGTAAGGAAGGGCTACATGCATAATAACATTATAAACCCTAACGGTGTGAAGGGTGGTTAAAGCCTAAAGACACTGGCCCCATGGGAAGGCTACATGCATAATAACATTATAAACCCTGAACGGTGTGAAGGTGGTTAAGCCTAAAGACACTGGCCCCACCTGGTAAGGAGCTACATGCATAATAACATTATAAACCCTAACGGTGTGAAGGTGGTTAAGCCTAAGACACTGATCCCCACCTGGTAAGGAGCTACATGCATAATAACATTATAAGAAACCCTAACGGTGTGAAGGTGGTTAAGCCTAAAGACACTGGCCCCACCTGGTAAGGAGCTACATGCATAATAACATTATAAACCCTAACGGTGTGAAGGTGGTTAAGCCTAAAGACACTGATCCCACCTGGTAAGGAGCTACATGCATAATAACATTATAAACCCTAACGGTGTGAAGGTGGTTAAGCCTAAAGGCCACTGGCCCCACCTGGTAGAGCTACATGCATAATAACATTATAAACCCTAACGGTGTGAAGAATGGTTAAGCCTAAAACCACTGATACCTGGAATAAGGAGCTACATGCATAATAACATTATAAACCCTAACGGTGTGAAGGTGGTTAAGCCTAAGCACTGCCCCACACATGAACTACATGCATAATAACATTATAAACCCTAACGGTGTGAGTGGTTAAGCCTAAAGACACTGATCCCACCTGGTAAGGAGCTACATGCATAATAACATTATAAACCCTAACGGTGTGAAAGGTGGTTAAGCCTAAAGACACTGATCCCACCTGGTAAGGAGCTACATGCATAATAACATTATAAACCTAACGGTGTGAAGGTGGTTAAGCCTAAAGACACTGGCCCCACCTGGTAAGGAAGCTACATACATAATAACATTATAAACCCTAACAGGTGCTAGAAGGTGGTTAAGCCCTAAAGACACTGGCCCCACCTGGTAAGGAGCTACATGCATAATAACATTATAAACCCTAACGGTGTGAAGGGTGGTTAAGCCTAAAGGAAGCACTGGATCCCCACCTGGTAAGGAGCTACATGCATAATAACATTATAAAACCCTAACAGGTCATGAATGGTAAATTAAGCCTAAAGACACTGATCCCACCTGGTAAGGAGCTACATGCATAATAACATTATAAACCCTAACGGTGTGAAGGTGGTTAAGCCTAAAGACACTGGTCACACCTGGTAGGAGCTACATGCATAATAACATTATAAACCCTAACGGTGTGAAGGTGGTTAAGCCTAAAGACACTGATCCCACCTGGTAAGAGCTACATGCATAATAACATTATAAACCCTAACGGTGTGAAGGTGGTTAAGCCTAAAGACACTGATCCCACCTGGTAAGGAGCTACATGCATAATAACATTATAAACCCTAACGGTGTGAAGGTGGTTAAGCCTAAAGACACTGATCCCCACCTGGTAAGGAGGGCTACATGCATAATAACATTATAAACCTAACGGTGTGAAGGTGGTTAAGCCTAAAGACACTGATCCCACCTGGTAAGGAGCTACATGCATAATAACATTATAAACCCTAACGGTGTGAAGGTGGTTAAGCCTAAAGACACTGATCCCACCTGGTAAGGAGCTACATGCATAATAACATTATAAACCCTAACGGTGTGAAGGTGGTTAAGCCTAAAGACACTGGCCCCACCTGGTAAGGAGCTACATGCATAATAACAATTATAAACCCTAACGGTGTGAAGGTGGTTGCCTAAAGACACTGATCCCACCTGGGTAAGGAGCTACATGCATAATAACATTATAAACCCTAACGGTGTGAAGGTGGTTAAGCCTAAAGACACTGAGGCCCACCTGGTAAGGAGCTACATGCATAATAACATTATAAACCCTAACGGTGTGAAGGTGGTTAAGCCTAAAGGAAAGACACTGATCCCACCAATGTAAGGAAGCTACATGCATAATACCAACATTATAAACCCTAACGGTGTGAAGGTGGTTAAGCCTAAAGACACTGATCCCACCTGGTAAGGAGCTACATGCATAATAACATTATAAACCCTAACGGTGTGAAGGTGGTTAAGCCTAAAGACACTGGATCCCCACCTGGTAAGGAGCTACATGCATAATAACATTATAAACCCTAACGGTGTGAAGGTGGTTAAGCCTAAAGACACTGATCCCACCTGGTAAGGAGCTACATGCATAATAACATTAACATAAACCCTAACGGTGTGAAGGTGGTTAAGCCTAAAGACACTGATCCCACCTGGTAAGGAACTACATGCATAATAACATTATAAACCCTAACGGTGTGAAGGTGGTTAAGCCTAAAGACACTGATCCCACCTGGTAAGGAGCTACATGCATAATAACATTATAAACCCTAACGGTGTGAAGGTGGTTAAGCCTAAAGACACTGATCCCACCTGGTAAGAACTACATGCATAATAACATTATAAACCCTAACGGTGAAGGTGGTTAAGCCTAAAGACACTGATCCCACCTGGTAAGGAGCTACATGCATAATAACATTATAAACCCTAACGGTGTGAAGGTGGTTAAGCCTAAAGACACTGGCCCCACCTGTAAGGAGCTACATGCATAATAACATTATAAACCCTAACGGTGTGAAGGTGGTTAAGCCTAAAGACACTGATCCCACCGGGTAAGGAGCTACATGCATAACAATTTATAAACCCTAACGGTGTGAAGGTGGTTAAGCCTAAAGACACTGCCCCACCTGGTAGGGCTACATGCATAATAACATTATAAACCCTAACGGTGTGAAGGTGGTTAAGCCTAAAGACACTGATCCCACCTGGTAAGGAGCTATGCATAATAACATTATAAACCCTAACGGTGTGAAGGTGGTTAAGCCTAAAGACACTGATCCCACCTGGTAAGGAGCTACATGCATAATAACATTATAAACCCTAACGGTGTGAAGGTGGTTAAGCCTAAAGACACTGGCCCCACCTGGTAAGGAGCTACATGCATAATAACATTATAAACCCTAACGGTGTGAAGGTGGTTAAGCCTAAAGACACTGATCCCACCTGTTAAGGAGCTACATGCATAATAACATTATAAACCCTAACGGTGTGAAGGTGGTTAAGCCTAAAGACACTGATCCCACCTGGTAGAGCTACATGCATAATAACATTATAAACCCTAACGGTGTGAAGGTGGTTAAGCCTAAAGACACTGATCCCACCTGGTAAGGAGCTACATGCATATTAACATTATAAACCTAACAGTGTGAAGGTGGTTAAGCCTAAAGACACTTGATCCCACCTGGTAGACTACATGCATAATAACATTATAAACCCTAAAGGTGTAAAGGTGGTTAAGCCTAAAGACACTGGCCCACCTGGTAAGGAGCTACATGCATAATAGATTATAAACCCTAAAGGTGTAAAGGTGGTTAAGCCTAAAGACACTGGCCCACCTGGTAGATACATGCATAATAACATTATAAACCCTAACGGTGTGAAGGTGGTTAAGCCTAAGACACTGATCCCACCTGGTAAGGAGCTACATGCATAATGTATTATAAACCCTAACGGTGTGAAGGGTGGTTAAACCTAAAGACACTGGCCTGGTAAGGAGCTACATGCATAATAACATTATAAACCTAAAGGTGTAAAGGTGGTTAAGCCTAAAGACACTGGCCCACCTGGTAAGGAGCTACATGCATAATAACATTATAAACCCTAAAGGTGTAAAGGTGGTTAAGCCTAAAAGACACTGGCCCCACCTGGTAAGGAGCTACATGCATAATAACATTATAAACCCTAAAGGTGTGAAGGTGGTTAAGCCTAAAGACACTGGCCCCACCTGGTAAGGAGCTACATGCATAATAACATTATAAACCTAAAGGTGTAAAGGTGGTTAAGCCTAAAGACACTGGCCCCACCTGGTAAGGAGCTACATGCATAATAACATTATAAACCCTAAAGGTGTGAAGGTGGTTAAGCCTAAAGACACTGGCCCCACCTGGTAAGGAGCTACATGCATAATAACATTATAAACCCTAAAGGTGTAAAGGTGGTTAAGCCTAAAGACACTGGCCCCACCTGGTGAGAGCTACATGCATAATAACATTATAAACCCTAAAGGTGTGAAGGTGGTTAAGCCTAAAGACACTGGCCCCCACCTGGTAAGGAGCTACATGCATAATAACATTATAAACCTAAGGTGTAAAGGTGGTTAAGCCTAAGGAGCCACTGGCCCCACCTGGTAGAGGGCTACATGCATAATAACATTATAAACCCTAAAGGTGTGAAGGTGGTTAAGCCTAAAGACACTGGCCCCACCTGGTAGGCTACATGCATAATAACATTATAAACCCTAAAGGTGTAAAGGTGGTTAAGCCTAAAGACACTGGCCCCACCTGGTAAGGAGCTACATGCATAATAACATTATAAACCTAAAGGTGTGAAGGTGGTTAAGCCTAAAGACACTGGCCCCACCTGGTAGAGCTACATATAATAACATTATAAACCTAAAGGTGTAAAGGTGGTTAAACCTAAAGACACTGGCCCCACCTGGTAGAGAGCTACATATAATAACATTATAAACCCTAACGGTGTGAAGGTGGTTAAGCCTAAAGACACTGATCCCACCTGGTAAGGAGCTACATGCATAATAACATTATAAACCCTAACGGTGTGAAGGTGGTTAAGCCTAAAGACACTGATCCCACCTGGTAAGGAGCTACATGCATAATAACATTATAAACCCTAAAGGTGTAAGGTGGTAGCCTATGAACACTGGCCCCACCTGGTAAGGAGCTACATGCATAATAAGATTATAAACCCTAAAGGTGTAAAGGTGGTTAAGCCTAAAGACACTGGCCCCACCTGGTAAGGGGCTACATGCATAATAACATTATAAACCCTAACGGTGTGAAGGTGGTTAAGCCTAAAGACACTGATCCCACCTGGTAGGAGGCTACATGCATAATAACATTATAAACCCTAACGGTGTGAAGGTGGTTAAGCCTAAAGACACTGGCCCCACCTGGTAAGGAGCTACATGCATAATAACATTATAAACCCTAAAGGTGTAAGGTGGTTTAAGCCTAAAGACACTGGCCCCACCTGGTAAGGAGCTACATGCATAATAACATTATAAACCCTAAAGGTGTAAAGGTGGTTAAGCCTAAAGACACTGGCCCCACCTGGTAAGGGCTACATGCATAATAACATTGCAAACCCTAAGGTGTGAAGGTGGTTAAGCCTAAAGACACTGGCCCCACCTGGTAAGGAGCTACATGCATAATAACATTATAAACCTAAAGGTGTAAAGGTGGTTAAGCCTAAAGACACTGGCCCCACCTGGTAAGGAGCTACATGCATAATAACATTATAAACCCTAAAGGTGTGGTGGTTAGAAAGGACACAGGGTGGCCCCACCTGTGGTAAGGAGCTACATGCATGTTCAACATTATAAACCCTAAAGGTGTAAAGGTGGTTAAGCCTAAAGACACTGGCCCCACCTGGTAAGGAGCTACATGCATAATAAGATTATAAACCCTAAAGGTGTAAGGTGGTTAAGCCTAAAGACACTGTACCTGGTGAGCTACATGCATAATAAGATTATAAACCTAAAGGTGTAAAGGTGGTTAAGCCTAAAGACACTGGCCCCACCTGGTAAGGAGCTACATGCATAATAACATTATAAACCCTAAAAGGTGTAAAGGTGGTTAAGCCTAAAGACACTGGCCCACCTGGTAAGGAGCTACATGCATAATAACATTATAAACCCTAACGGTGTGAAGGTGGTTAAGCCTAAAGACACTGGCCCCACCTGGTAAGGAGCTACATGCATAATAACATTATAAACCCTAACGGTGTGAAGGTGGTTAAGCCTAAAGACACTGGATCCCCACCTGGTAAGGAGCTACATGCATAATAACATTATAAACCCTAACGGTGTGAAGGTGGTTAAGCCTAAAGACACTGATCCCACCTGGTAAGGAGCTACATGCATAATAAGGCATTATAAACCCTAACGGTGTGAAGGTGGTTAAGCCTAAAGACACTGATCCCACCTGGTAAGGAGCTACATGCATAATAACATTATAAACCCTAACGGTGTGGAAGGTGGTTTAATTAATAAATGGTGTGAAGGTGGTTAAGCCTAAAGACACTGATCCCACCTGGTAAGGAGCTACATGCATAATAACATTATAAACCCTAACGGTGTGAAGGTGGTTAAGCCTAAAGACACTGGCCCCACCTGGTAAGGAGCTACATGCATAATAACATTATAAACCCTAACGGTGTGAAGGTGGTTAAGCCTAAAGAACACTGATCCCACCTGGTAAGGAGCTACATGCATAATAACATTATAAACCCTAACGGTGTGAAGGTGGTTAAGCCTAAAGACACTGATCCCACCTGGTAAGGAGCTACATGCATAATAACATTATAAACCCTAACGGTGTGAAGGTGGTTAAGCCTAAAGACACTGATCCCACCTGGTAAGGAGCTACATGCATAATAACATTATAAACCCTAACGGTGTGAAGGTGGTTAAGCCTAAAGACACTGGCCCCACCTGGTAAGGAGAACACATAATAACATTATAAACCTAACGGTGTGAAGGTGGTTAAGCCTAAAGACACTGATCCCACCTGGTAAGGAGCTACATGCATAATAACATTATAAACCCTAACGGTGTGAAGGTGGTTAAACCTAAAGACACTGGCCCCACCTGGTAAGGAACTACATGCATAATAACATTATAAACCCTAACGGTGTGAAGGTGGTTAAGCCTAAAGACACTGATCCCACCTGGTAAGGAGCTACATGCATAATAACATTATAAACCCTAACGGTGTGAAGGTGGTTAAGCCTAAAGACACTGGCCCCACCTGGTAGAGCTACATGCATAATAACATTATAAACCCTAACGGTGTGAAGGTGGTTAAGCCTAAAGACACTGATCCCACCTGGTAAGGAGCTACATGCATAATAACATTATAAACCCTAACGGTGTGAAGGTGGTTAAGCCTAAAGACACTGATCCCACCTGGTAAGGAGCTACATGCATAATAACATTATAAACCCTAACGGTGTGAAGGTGGTTAAGCCTAAAGACACTGATCCCACCTGGTAAGGAGCTACATGCATAATAACATTATAAACCCTAACGGTGTGAAGGTGGTTAAGCCTAAAGACACTGATCCCACCTGGGGTAAGGAGCTACATGCATAATAACATTTATAAACCCTAACGGTGTGAAAGGTGGTATTTAAGCCTAAAAGACACCGATCCCACCTGGGATGAAAGCTACATACATAATAACATTTATAAACCCTAACGGTGTGAAGGTAGGTTAAGCCTAAAGACACTGATCCCACCTGGTAAGGAGCTACATGCATAATAACATTATAAACCCTAACGGTGTGAAGGTGGTTAAGCCTAAAGACACTGATCCCACCTGGTAAGGAGCTACATGCATAATAACATTATAAACCCTAACGGTGTGAAGGTGGTTAAGCCTAAAGACACTGATCCCCACCTGGTAAGGAGCTACATGCATAATAACATTATAAACCCTAACGGTGTGAAGGTGGTTAAGCCTAAAGACACTGATCCCACCTGGTAAGGAGCTACATGCATAATAACATTATAAACCCTAACGGTGTGAAGGTGGTTAAGCCTAAAGACACTGATCCCACCGGTAAGGAGCATAGCATAATAACATACTAACGGTGCTGAAGGTGGTTAAGCCTAAAGACCCCACTGATCCCACCGGTAAGGAGCTACATGCATAATAACATTATAAACCCTAACGGTGTGAAGGTGGTTAAGCCTAAAGACACCCCACTGATCCCACCTGGTAAGAGCTACATGCATAATAACATTATAAACCTAACGGTGTGAAGGTGGTTAAGCCTAAAGACACTGATAAACCCACCTGGTAAGGAGCTACATGCATAATAACATTATAAAAAACCCTAACGGTGTGAAGGTGGTTAAGCCTAAAGACACTGATCCCACCTGGTAAGGAGCTACATGCATAATAACATTATAAACCCTAACGGTGTGAAGGTGGTTAAGCCTAAAGACACTGCCCCATACCCACCGGTAAGGGAGCTACATGCATAATAACATTATAAACCCTAACGGTGTGAAGGTGGTTAAGCCTAAAGACACTGATCCCACCTGGTAAGGAGCTACGCACGTAATAACATTATAAAGCCTAACGGTGTGAAGGTGGTTAAGCCTAAAGACACTGATCCCACCTAGGTGAAGGAGCTACATGCATAATAACATTATTAAAAACCCTAACGGTGTGAAGGTGGTTAAGCCTAAAGACACTGATCCCACCTGGTAAGGAGCTACATGCATAATAACATTATAAACCCTAACGGTGTGAAGGTGGTTAAGCCTAAAGACACTGGATCCCCACCTGGTAAGGAGGCTACATGCATAATAACATTATAAACCCTAACGGTGTGAAGGTGGTTAAGCCTAAAGACACTGATCCCACCTGGTAAGGAGCTACATGCATAATAACATTATAAACCCTAACGGTGTGAGGTGGTTAAGCCTAAAGACACTGATCCCACCTGGTAAGGAGTACATGCATAATAACATTATAAACCCTAACGGTGTGAAGGTGGTTAAGCCTAAAGACACTGATCCCACCTGGTAAAGAGCTACATGCATAATAACATTATAAACCCTAACGGTGTGAAGGTGGTTAAGCCTAAAGACACTGCCCCACCTGGTAAGGAGCTACATGCATAATAACATTATAAACCCTAACGGTGTGAAGGTGGTTAAGCCTAAGACACTGATCCCACCTGGTAAGGAGCTACATGCATAATAACATTATAAACCCTAACGGTGTGAAGGTGGTTAAGCCTAAAGACACTGATCCCACCTGGTAAGGAGCTACATGCATAATAACATTATAAACCCTAACGGTGTGAAGGTGGTTAAGCCTAAAGACACTGATCCCACCGGGTAAGGAGCTACATGCATAATAACATTATAAACCCTAAGGGGTGTGAAGGTGGTTAAGCCTAAAGACACTGATCCCACCTGTGCTACATGCATAATAACATTATAAACCCTAACGGTGTGAAGGTGGTTAAGCCTAAAGACACTGATTACCCACCGGGTAAGGAGCTACATGCATAATAACTTTATTAAACCCTAACGGTGTGAAGGTGGTTAAGCCTAAGACACTGATCCCACCTGGTAGACATGTATACAATAACTTATAAACCCTAACGGTGTGAAGGTGGTTAAGCCTAAAGACACTGTCCCACCTGGTAAGGAGCTACATGCATAATAACATTATAAACCCTAACGGTGTGAAGGTGGTTAAGCCTAAAGACACTGATCCCACCTGGTAAGGAGCTACATGCATAAACAACATTATAAACCCTAAGCAGGTCTGTGAAGGTGGTTAAGCCCTAAAGACACTGGATCCCCACCTGGGTAATGGAGCTACATGCATAATAACATTTATAAAGCCCTAACGGTGTGAAGGTGGTTAAGCCTAAAGACACTGATCCCACCGGGTAAGGAGCTACATGCATAATAACGTTTATAAACCCTAACGGTGTGAAGGTGGTTAAGCCTAAAGACACTGGATCCCCACCTGGTAAGGAGCTACATGCATAATAACATTATAAACCCTAACGGTGTGAAGGTGGTTAAGCCTAAAGACACTGATCCCACCGCAGTAAGAGCTACATGCATAATAACATTATAAACCCTACAGGTGTGAAGGTGGTTAAAAGCCTAAAGACACTGGCCCCACCTGGTAAGGAGCTACATGCATAATAACATTATAAACCCTAACGGTGTGAAGGTGGTTAAGCCTAAAGACACTGATCCCACCTGGTAAGGAGCTACATGCATAATAACATTATAAACCCTAACGGTGTGAAGGTGGTTAAGCCTAAAAGACACTGATCCCACCTGGTAAGGAGCTACATGCATAATAACATTATAAACCCTAACGGTGTGAAGGTGGTTAAGCCTAAAGACACTGATCCCACCTGGTAAGGAGCTACATGCATAATAACATTATAAACCCTAACGGTGTGAAGGTGGTTAAGCCTAAAGACACTGGACCCCACCTGGTAAGGAGCTACATGCATAATAACATTATAAACCCTAACGGTGTGAAGGTGGTTAAGCCTAAAGACACTGATCCCACCTGGTAAGGAGCTACATGCATAATAACATTATAAACCCTAACGGTGTGAAGGTGGTTAAGCCTAAAGACACTGATCCCACCTGGTAAGGAGCTACATACATAATAACATTATAAACCCTAACGGTGTGAAGGTGGTTAAGCCTAAAGACACTGATCCCACCTGGTAAGGAGCTACATGCATAATAACATTATAAACCCTAACGGTGTGAAGGTGGTTAAGCCTAAAGACACTGATCCCACCTGGTAAGGAGCTACATGCATAATAACATTATAAACCCTAACGGTGTGAAGGTGGTTAAGCCTAAAGACACTGATCCCACCTGGTGGGAGCTACATGCATAATAACATTATAAACCCTAACGGTGTGAAGGTGGTTAAGCCTAAAGACGCAAGTCCCACCTGGTAAGCTACATGCATAATAACATTATAAACCCTAACGGTGTGAAGGTGGTTAAGCCTAAAGACACTGGCCCACCTGGTAAGGAGCTACATGCATAATAACATTATAAACCCTAACGGTGTGAAGGTGGTTAAGCCTAAAGACACTGATCCCACCTGGTAAGGAGCTACATGCATAATAACATTATAAACCCTAACGGTGTGAAGGTGGTTAAGCCTAAAGACACTGATCCCACCTGGTAAGGAGCTACATGCATAATAACATTATAAACCCTAACGGTGTGAAGGTGGTTAAGCCTAAAGACACTGATCCCACCTGTAAGGAGCTACATGCATAATAACATTATAAACCCTAACGGTGTGAAGGTGGTTAAGCCTAAAGACACTGATCCCACCTGGTGGGGAGCTACATGCATAATAACATTATAAACCCTAACGGTGTGAAGGTGGTTAAGCCTAAAGACACTGATCCCACCTGGTAAGGAGCTACATGCATAATAACATTATAAACCCTAACGGTGTGAAGGTGGTTAAGCCTAAAGACACTGATCCCACCTGGTAAGGAAGGGCTACATGCATAATAACTTATAAACCCTAACGGTGTGAAGGTGGTTAAGCCTAAAGACACTGATCCCACCTGGTAAGGAGCTACATGCATAATAACATTATAAACCCTAACGGTGTGAAGGTGGTTAAGCCTAAAGACACTGATCCCACCTGGTAAGGAGCTACATGCATAATAACATTATAAACCCTAACGGTGTGAAGGTGGTTAAGCCTAAAGACACTGATCCCACCTGGGTAATGGAGCTACATGCATAATAACATTTATAAACCCTAACGGTGTGAAGGTGGTTAAGCCTAAAGACACTGATCCCACCTGGATAAGGAGCTACATGCATAATAAGGTATAAACCCTAACGGATTGTGAAGGTGGTTAAGCCCTAAAGACACTGATCCCACCTGGGTAAGGAGCTACAATGGCATAATAACGATTAGAAACCCCTAACAGTGGTGAAGGTGGTTAAGCCTAAAGACACTGGATCCCACCTGGTAAGGAGCTACATGCATAATAACATTATAAACCCTAACGGTGTGAAGGTGGTTAAGCCTAAAGACACTGGATCCCACCTGGTAAAGGAGCTACATGCATAATAACATTATAAACCCTAAACGGTGTGAAGGTGGTTAAGCCTAAAGACACTGATCCCACCTGGATAAGGAGCTACATGCATAATAACATTATAAACCCTAACGGTGTGAAGGTGGTTAAGCCTAAAGACACTGATCCCACCTGGTAAGGAAGGGGCTACATGCATAATAACATTACTAAACCCTAACAGGTGTGAAGGTGGTTTAAGCCTAAAGACACTGATCCCACCTGGTAAGGAGCTACATGCATAATAACATTATAAACCCTAACGGTGTGAAGGTGGTTAAGCCTAAAGACACTGGCCCCACCTGGTAAGAGCTACATGCATAATAACATTATAAACCCTAACGGTGTGAAGGTGGTTAAACCTAAAGACACTGATCCCCACCTGGTAAGGAGCTACATGCATAATAACATTATAAACCCTAACGGTGTGAAGGTGGTTAAGCCTAAAGACACTGATCCCCACCTGTAAGGACTACATGCATAATAACATTATAAACCCTAACGGTGTGAAAGGTGGTTAAGCCTAAAGACACACTGATCCCACCTGGTAAGGAAGGGCTACATGGCATAATAACATTATAAACCTAACTGGTGTGAAGGTGGTTAAGCCTAAAGACACTGGATCCCACCCTGGATAAGGAGCCTACATATAATAACATTATAAACCCTAACGGTGTGAAGGTGGTTAAGTCCTAAAGACACTGGATCCCCACCACAATGACAGGGCTATGTAACCAACCCTTGTTATTTGAAACCCTAACGGTGTGAAAGGTTGGTTAAGCCTAAAGACACTGATCCCACCTGGATAAGGAGCTACATGCATAATAACATTATAAACCCTAACGGTGTGAAGGTGGTTAAGCCTAAAGACACTGATCCCACCTGGTAAGGAGCTACATGCATAATAACATTATAAACCCTAACGGTGTGAAGGTGGTTAAGCCTAAAGACACTGGATCCCCACCAGGTAAGGAGCTACATGCATAATAACATTATAAACCCTAACGGTGTGAAGGTGGTTAAGCCTAGACACTGATCCCACCTGGTAAGGAGCTACATGCATAATAACATTATAAACCCTAACGGTGTGAAGGTGGTTAAGCCTAAAGACACTGATCCCACCTGGTAAGGAGCTACATGCATAATAACATTATAAACCCTAACGGTGTGAAGGTGGTTAAGCCTAAAGGACACTGGATCCCCACCTGGTAAGGAATACATGCATAATAACATTATAAAGCCCTAACGGTGTGAAGGTGGTTAAAGCCTAAAGACACTGATCCCACCTGGATAAGGAGCTACATGCATAATAACATTATAAACTCCCTAACGGTGTTGAAAGGTGGTTAAGCCCTAAAGACACTGATCCCACCTGGATAAGGAGCTACATGCATAATAACATTATAAACCCTAACGGTGTGAAGGTGGTTAAAGCCCTAAAGACACTGGATCCCCACCTGGTTAAGGAGGCTACATGCATAATAACATTATAAACCCTAACGGTGTGAAGGTGGTTAAGCCTAAAGACAAACTGGCCCCACCTGGTAGGGAACTGTACATAATAACATTATAAACCCTAACCGATTGTGAAGGTGGTTAAGGGCCTAAAGACACTGGCCCCACCTGGTAAGGAAGCTACAATGCATTAATAAACCATTATAAACCCTAACGGTGTGAAGGTGGTTAAGCCTAAAGACACTGGCCCCACCTGGTTAAGGAGCATACATGCATAATAACATTATAAACCCTAACGGTGTGAGAAGGTGGTTAAGCCTAAAGACACTGGCCCCACCTGGTAAGGGCTACATGCATAAGCCAACATTATAAACCCTAACGGTGTGAAGGTGGTTAAAGCCTAAAGACACTGGATCCCACCTGGTAAGGAGCTACATGCATAATAACATTATAAACCCTAACGGTGTGAAGGTGGTTAAGCCTAGAAAGACACTGGATCCCCACCTGATAAGGAAGGGCCTACATGCATAATAACATTATAAACCCTAACGGTGTGAAGGTGGTTAAGCCCTAAAGACACTGGCCCCACCTGGTAAGGAGCTTACCATGCACCAATAACATTATAAACCCTAACGGTGTGAAGGTGGTTAAGCCTAAAAGACACTGGATCCCCACCTGGTAAGGAGCTACATGCATAATAACATTATAAACCCTAACGGTGTGAAGGTGGTTAAGCCTAAAGACACTGGCCCCACCTGGTAAGGAGCTACATGCATAATAACATTATAAACCCTAACGGTGTGAAGGTGGTTAAGCCTAAAGACACT
>JBBBDQ010008515.1:0-25415 GCA_037127315.1 Ascarosepion bandense
TCGTCTATGTGTTTGTGTGAATGGCTAGCAGAGTGAAACAAAGAGTAATGGCAAAGAATAAAACGTCGCTTTGAGCTACAAGAGTTTGGCTAATGTGACGAGCAATGATCGACTATGTGTTTGTGTGAATGGCTAGCAGAGTGGAAACAAAGTCTAATGGCAAAGAATAAACGTTGCTTTGAGCTACAAGAGTTTGGCTAATGTGACGAGCAATGATCGACTATGTGTTTGTGTGAATGGATAGCAGAGTGGAAACAAAGAGTACGGCAAAGAATAAAACGTTGCTTTGAGCTACAAGAGTTTGGCTAATGTGGACGAGCAATGATCGACTATGTGTTTGTGTAAATGGATAGCAGAGTGGAACAAAGAGTAATGGCAAATTATAAAATGTTGCTTTGAGCTACAAGAGTTTGGCTAATGTGACGAGCAATAATCGACAATGTGTTTGTGTGAATGGATAGCAGAGTGGAAACAAAGTAATGGCAAAGAATAAAACGTTGCTTTGAGCTACAAGAGTTTGGCCAATGTGACGAGCAACATCGACTATGTGTTTGTGTGAATGGCTAGCAGAGTGGAAACAAAGAGTAATGGCAAAGAATAAAACGTTGCTTTGAGCTACAAGAGTTTGGCTAATGTGACGAGCAATGATCGACTATGTGTTTGTGTGAATGGCTTACAGAATGGAAACAAAGAGTAATGGCAAAGAACAAAGCGTTGCTTTGAGCTACAAGAGTTTGGCTAATGTGACGAGCAATGATCGACTATGTGTTTGTGTGAATGGCTAGCAGAGTGGAAACAAAGGGAGTAATGGCAAAGCATAAAACGTTGCTTTGAGCTACAAGAGTTTGGCTAATGTGACGAGCAATGATCGACTATGTGTTTGTGTGAATGGATAGCAGAATGGAAACAAAGTGTAATGGCAAAGAATAAAACGTTGCTTTGAGCTACAAGAGTTTGGCTAATGTGACGAGCAATGATCGACTATTTGTTTGTGTGAATGGAGAGCAGAGTGGAAACAAAGAGTACGGCAAAGAATAAAACGTTGCTTGAGCTACAAGAGTTTGGCTAATGTGACGAGCAATGATCGACTATGTGTTTGTGTGAATGGCTAGCAGAGTGAAACAAAGACTAATGGCAAAGAATAAAACGTTGCTTTGAGCTACAAGAGTTTGGCTAATGTGACGAGCAATGATAGACTATGTGTTTTGTGTGAATGGCTAGCAGAGTGGAAACAAAGTGTAATGGCAAAGAATAAAATGTTGCTTTGAGCTACAAGAGTTTGGCTAATGTGACGAGCAATGATCGACTATGTGTTTGTGTAAATGGATAGCAGAGTGGAAACAAAGAGTAATGGCAAATTATAAAATGTTGCTTTGAGCTACAAGAGTTTGGCTAATGTGACGAGCAATAATCGACAATGTGTTTGTGTGAATGGATAGCAGAGTGGAAACAAAAGAGTAATGGCAAAGAATAAAACGTTGCTTTGAGCTACAAGAGTTTGGCTAATGTGACGAGCAATGATCGACTATGTGTTTGTGTGAATGGCTAGCAGAGTGGAAACAAAGAGTAATGGCAAAGAATAAAACGTTGCTTTGAGCTACAAGAGTTTGGCTAATGTGACGAGCAATGATCGACTATGTGTTTGTGTGAATGGCTAGCAGAATGGAAACAAAGAGTAATGGCAAAGAACAAAGCGTTGCTTTGAGCTACAAGAGTTTGGCTAATGTGACGAGCAATGATCGACTATGTGTTTGTGTGAATGGCTAGCAGAGTGGAAACAAAGAGTAATGGCAAAGAATAAAACGTTGCTTTGAGCTACAAGAGTTTGGCTAATGTGACGAGCAATGATCGACTATGTGTTTGTGTGAATGGAGAGCAGAGTGGGAAACAAAGAGTAATTGCAAAGAATAAAACGTTGCTTTGAGCTACAAGAGTTTGGCTAATGTGACGAGCAATGATCGACTATGTGTTTGTGTGAATGGCTAGCAGAGTGGAAAACAAAGAGTAATGGCAAAGGATAAAACGTTGCTTTGAGCTACAAGCTTTGGCTAATGTGACGAGCAATGATCGACTATGTGTTTGTGTGAATGTCTAGCAGAGGAAAAACAAAGTGTAATGGCAAAGAATAAAAAGTTGTTTTGAGCTACAAGAGTTTGGCTAATGTGACGAGCAATGATCGACTATGTGTTTGTGTGAATGGCTAGCAGAGTGGAAACAAAGACTAATGGCAAAGAATAAACGTTGCTTTGAGCTGCAAGAGTTTGGCTACGTGACGAGCAATGATCGACTATGTGTTTGTGTGAATGGATAGCAGAGGAAACAAAGACTAATGGCAAAGAATAAACGTTGCTTTGAGCTACAAGAGTTTGGCTAATGTGACGAGCAATGATCGACTATGTGTTTGTGTGAATGGATAGCAGAGTGGAAACAAAGAGTAATGGCAAGAGTAAAACGTTGCTTTGAGCTACAAGAGTTTGGCTAATGTGACGAGCAATGATCGACTATGTGTTTGTGTGAATGGCTAGCAGAGGAAACAAAGACTAATGGCAAAGAATAAAACGTTGCTTTGAGCTACAAGAGTTTGGCTAATGTGACGAGCAATGATCGACTATGTGTTTGTGTGAATGGCTAGCAGAGGAAACAAAGTGTAATGACAAAGAATAAAACGTTGCTTTGAGCTACAAGAGTTTGGCTAATGTGACGAGCAATGATCGACTATGTGTTTGTGTGAATGGATAGCAGAGTGGAAACAAAGAGTAATGGTAAAGAATAAAACGTTGCTTTGAGCTACAAGAGTTTGGCTAATGTGACGAGCAATGATCGACTATGTGTTTGTGTGAATGGCTAGCAGAGTGGAAACAAAGAGTAATGGCAAAGAATAAAAAACGTCGCTTTGAGCTACAAGAGTTTGGTTAATGTGACGAGCAATGATCGACTATGTGTTTGTGTGAATGGCTAGCAGAGGAGAAACAAAGAGTAATGGCAAAGAATAAAACGTCGCTTTGAGCTACAAGAGTTTGGCTAATGTGACGAGCAATGATAGACTATGTGTTTGTGTGAATGGTTAGCAGAGTGGAGACAAAGACTAATGGGAAAGAATAAAAACGTTGCTTTGAGCTACAAGAGTTTGGCTAATGTGACGAGCAATGATAGACTATGTGTTTGTGTGAATATCTAGCAGAGTGGAAACAAAGAGTAATGGCAAGAATAAAAAACGTTGCTTTGAGCTACAAGAGTTTGGCCTAATGTGACGACAATAGTCGACTATGTGTTTGTGTAAATGGATTAGCAGAGTGGAAACAAAGAGTAATGGCAAATTATAAAATGTTGCTTTGAGCTACAAGGTTTGCCTAATGTGACAGAGCAATGATCGACTATAGTGTTTTAAGTGAATGGCTAGCAGAGTGAAACAAGACTAATGGCAAGGAAGATAAATTGCTGAGCTACAAGAGTTTGGCTAATGTGACGAGCAGTGATAGACTATTTTGTGATTGTAGGTAGAGCAAAGACTAATAGGAAAGAATAAAACGTTACTTTGAGCTACAAAGTTTGGCTAATGTGACAGCAATGATGAACTATGTGTTTGTGTGAATGGCTGGCAAGTGAAACAAAAGAGTAATGGCAAAGAATAAAACATTCTTTGAAAGCTACAAGAGTTTGGCTAATGTGACAGGCGATCGACTATGTTTGTGTGAATGGCTATGATGAAACAAAGAGTAATGGCAAAGAATAAAACGTCGCTTTGAGGTACTGAAGTTGGCTAATGTGACGAGCAATGATCAGCTATGTGTTTGTGAATATACAACGAAATTGGAAACAGACTAATGGCAAAGATAAAACGTTGCTTTGGAAGCTACAAGAGTTTGGCTAATGTGACAGTATTGATAGACTATGTGTTTACGTGAATGGATAGCAGGTGGAAATAAAGAGTAATATTAAAGAATAAAACGTTGCTTTGAGCTAGAAGAGTTTGGCTAATGTGACGAGCAATGATCGACTATGTGTTTGTGTGAATGGCTAGCAGAGTGAAACAAAAGGTAATGGCAAAGAATAAAACGTCGCTTTGAGGAGTACAAGAGTTTGGCTAATGTGACAATGATCGACTATGTGTTTTGACGTAGCGAATGCTTCAGAGTGAAACAAAGACTAATGGCAAAATAAACAATTGCTGAGCTACAAGAGTTTGGCTAATGTGACAGCAATGATCGACTGCTATGTGTTTGTGTGAATGGATGAGTGGAAACAAGAGAGTAATGGCGAGAATAAAACGTTGGCTGAGCTACAAAAGGTTTGGCTAATGTGACGAGCAATGATCATTGATATGTGTTTGTGTAGATAGTAAGTGGAAACAAAGACCCAATGGCAAAGTAAACGTTGCTTTGAGCTACAAGAGTTGCAGCTAATGTGACGAGCAATGATCGACTATGTGTTTTGTGTGAATGGCTAGCGGAAGTGAAACGAAGACTAATATGGCAAAAAATAAAACGTTGCTTTGAGCTACAAGAGTTTGGCTAATGTGACGAGCGGTGATAGACTATGTGTTTATTGAATGGTTAGGTAGACAAAAGACTAATGGAAAGAATAAAACGTTGCTTTATGGTATACAAGAGTTTGGCTAATCTTGATGACGAGCAATGATAGACTATGTTTATGTGAATGGCTGAAGTGGAAACAAAATGTGTAAAGAATAAAACGTTGCTTTGAGCTACAAGTTTTGGCTAATGTGACAGCTGATCAACTGTGATGTTTATTGAATGGATAGCAAGTGGAAATAAGTAATGTTAAAAAGATAAAACGTTGCTGAGCTACAGAGTTTGGCAATCGCGAATGATCGACTATGTGTTTGTGTAGATGACATGAGTGAAACAAAGAGTAATGAAGAATAAAACGTCTGAGGTACAAGAGTTTGGCTAATGTGACGAACAATGATCGACTATGTGTTTGTGTGAATGGTATGAGTGGAAACAAGACTAATGGCAAAGAATAAAACGTTGCTTTGAGCTACAGAGTTTGGCTAATGTGACGAGCAATGACTATGTGTTTTGTGTGAATGGATAGCAGGTGGAAACAAAGAGTAATGGCAAAATAAAACGTTGCTTTGAGCTACAAGAGTTTGGCTAATGTGACGAGCAATCGACTATGTTTGTGAATGAAAGCAGGAAGTTGATAAGACTAATGAGAATAAACGTTGCTTTGAGCTACAAGAGTTTGGCTAATGTGACGAGCAATGATCGACTATGTATTTGTGAATGGCTAGCAGAGTGAAACAAGGTATAATGACAAAGAATAAAACGTTGCTTTGAGCTACAGAGTTTGGCTAATGTGACGAGCAATGATCAACTATGTGTTGTGAATGGATAGCAGAGTGAAACAAAGAGTAATGGTAAAGAATAAAACGTTGCTTTGAGCTACAGAGTTTGGCTAATGTGACGAGCAATGATCGACTATGTGTTTGTGTGAATGGCTAGCAGAGTGAAACAAAGTGTAATGGCAAAGAATAAAACGTCGCTTTATTCTGAAATTTTGGCTAATGTGACGAGCAATGATAGACTATGTGTTTGTGTGAATGGTTAGCAGAGTGGAGACAAAGACTAATGGAAAAGAATAAAACGTTGCTTTGAGCTACAAGAGTTTTGGCTAATGTGACGAGCAATGATAGACTATGTGTTTGTGTACAGATGACTGTGAAGTGGAAACAAAGAGTAATGGCAAAGAATAAACATTGCTTTGAGCTACAAGGTTTGGCTAATGTGACGAGCAATGATCAGCTATGTGTTTGTGTAAATGGATAGCAGAGTGGAAACAAAGAGTAATGGCAAATTATAAAATGTTGCTTTGAGCTACAAGAGTTTGGCTAATGTGACGAGCAATAATCGACAATGTGTTTGTGAATGGATAGCAGAGTGAAACAAAGTGTAAGCGCGAAATAAAACGTTGCTTTGAGCTACAAGAGTTTGGCTAATGTGACGAGCAATGATCGACTATGTGTTTGTGTGAATGGCTAGCAGAGTGGAAACAAAGAGTAATGGCAAAATAAAACGTTGCTTTGAGCTACAAGAGTTTGGCTAATGTGACGAGCAATGATCGACTATGTGTTTGTGTGAATGGCTAGCAGAATGGAAACAAAGAGTAATAGCAAAATAAGCGTTGCTTTAGGCTAAGAGAGTTTGGCTAATGTGACGAGCAATGATCGACTATGTGTTTGTGTGAATGGCTGAAGTGGGAAACAAAGAGTAATGAAATAAAACGTTGCTTTGAGCTACAAGAGTTTGGCTAATGTAACGAGCAATGATCGACTATGTGTTTGTGTGAATGGATAGCAGAATGGAACAAAGTGTAATGGCAAAGAATAAAACGTTGCTTTGTGCTACAAGAGTTTTATTAATGTGATGATAACGATCGACTATTTGTTTGTGGAATGGAGATAGAGTGGAAACAAAGAGTAATGGCGCAATTAAACGTTGCTTTGAGCTACAAGAGTTTGGCTAATGTGACTAGCAATGATCGACTATGTGTTTGTGTGAATGGCTAGCAGAGTGGAAACAAAGAGTAATGGCAAAGAATAAAACGTTGCTTTGAGCAAGCTTTTGGCTAATGTGACGAGCAATGATCGACTATGTGTTTGTGTGAATGTCTAGCAGAGTGAAAACAAAGTGTAATGGCAAAGAATAAACGTTGCTTTGAGCTACAAGAGTTTGGCTAATGTGACGAGCAATGATCGACTATGTGTTTGTAGAATGTACAGCAGAGTGGAAACAAAGACTAATGGCAAAGAATAAAACGTTGCTTTGAGCTACAAGAGTTTGGCTAATGTGACGAGCAATGATAGACTATGTGTTTGTGTGAATGGTTAGCAGAGTGGAGACAAAGACTACCGGAAAGAATAAAACGTTGCTTTGAGCTACAAGAGTTTGGCTAATGTGACGAGCATGATAGACTATGTGTTTGTGTGAATGGCTAGCAGAGTGAAACAAAGAGGCTTCGGCAAAGAATAAAACGTTGCTTTGAGCTACAAGAGTTTGGCTAATGTGACGAGCAATGATCGACTATGTGTTTGTGTGAATGCAAGATAGCAGAGTGGAAACAAAGCGGTACGGTAAAGAATAAAACGTTGCTTTGAGCTACAAGAGTTTGGCTAATGTGACGAGCAATGATCGACTATGTGTTTGGTGTGAATGGCTAGCAGAGTGGAAACAAAGAGTAATGGCAAAGAATAAAACGTCGCTTTGAGGTACAAGAGTTTGGCTAATGTGACGAGCAATGATCGACTATGCGTTTGTGTGAATGGCTAGCAGAGTGGAACAAAGACTAATGGCAGTAACAAACGTTGCTTTGAGCTACAAGAGTTTGGCCAATGTGACAAGCAATGATCGACTATGTGTTTGTGTGAATGGATAGCAGAGGAAGAAGAAGGGCAGAATAAACGTTGCTTTGAGCTACAAGAATTTGGCTAATGTGACGATAAATGTGATCGACTATGTGTTTGTGTGAATGGCTAGCAGAGTGGAAACAAAGACTAATGGCAGAGAATAAAACGTTGCTTTGAGCTACAAGAGTTTGGCTAATGTGACGAGCAATGATCGACTATGTGTTTGTGTGAATGGCTAGCAGAGTGGAAACAAAGTGTAATGACAAAGAATAAAACGTTGCTTTGAGCTACAAGAGTTTGGCTAATGTGACGAGCAATGATCGACTATGTGTTTGTGTGAATGGATAGCAGAGTGGAAACAAAGAGTAATGGTAAAGAATAAAACGTTGCTTTGAGCTACAAGAGTTTGGCTAATGTGACGAGCAATGATCGACTATGTTTTTGTGTGAATGGCTAGCAGAGTGGAAACAAAGAGTAATGGCAAAGAATAAAACGTCGCTTTGAGCTACAAGAGTTTGGCTAATGTGACGAGCAATGATCGACTATGTGTTTGTGTGAATGGCTAGCAGAGTGGAAACAAAGAGTAATGGCAAAGAATAAAACGTCGCTTTGAGCTACAAGAGTTTGGCTAATGTGACGAGCAATGATCGACTATGTGTTTGTGTGAATGGCTAGCAGAGTGGAAACAAAGAGTAATGGCAAAGCATAAAACGTTGCTTTGAGCTACAAGAGTTTGGCTAATGTGACGAGCAATGATCGACTATGTGTTTGTGTGAATGGATAGCAGAGTGGAAACAAAGAGTAATGGCAAGAATAAAACGTCGCTTTGAGCTACAAGAGTTTGGCTAATGTGACGAGCAATGATCGACTATGTGTTTGTGTGAATGGCTAGCCTGAAAATTGGAAACAAAGAGTAATGGCAAAGAATAAAACGTTGATTTGAGCTACAAGAGTTTGGCTAATGTGACGAGCAATGATCGACTATGTGTTTTGTGTGAATGGATAGCAGAATGGAAACAAAGTGTAATGGCAAAGAATAAAACGTTGCTTTGTGCTACAAGAGTTTGGCTAATGTGACGAGCAATGATCGACTATTTGTTTGTGTGAATGGAGAGCAGAGTGGAAACAAAGAGTAATGGCAAAGAATTAAACGTTGCTTTGAGCTACAAGAGTTTGGCTAATGTGACGAGCAATGATCGACTATGTGTTTGTGTGAATGGCTAGCAGAGTGGAAACAAAGAGTAATGGCAAAGAATAAACCGTTGCTTTGAGCTACAAACTTTTGGCTAATGTGACGAGCAATGATCGACTATGTGTTTGTGTGAATGTCTAGCAGAGTGAAAACAAAGTGTAATGGCAAAGAATAAAACGTTGCTTTGAGCTACAAGAGTTTGGCTAATGTGACGAGCAATGATCGACTATGTGTTTGTGTGAATGGCTAGCAGAGTGGAAACAAAGACTAATGGCAAAGAATAAAACGTTGCTTTGAGCTACAAGAGTTTGGCTAATGTGACGAGCAATGATAGACTATGTGTTTGTGTGAATGGTTAGCAGAGTGGAGACAAAGACTAATGGGAAAGAATAAAACGTTGCTTTGAGCTACAAGAGTTTGGCTAATGTGACGAGCAATGATAGACTATGTGTTTGTGTGAATGGCTAGCAGAGTGGAAACAAAGAGTAATGGCAAAGAATAAAACGTTGCTTTGAGCTACATGAGTTTGGCTAATGTGACGAGCAATGATCGACTATGTGTTTGTGTGAATGGATAGCAGAGTGGAAACAAAGTGTAATGGTAAAAAATAAAACGTTGCTTTGAGCTACAAGAGTTTGGCTAATGTGACGAGCAATGATCGACTATGTGTTTGTGTGAATGGCTAGCAGAGTGGAAACAAAAATCAATAGCAAAGAATAAAACGTCGCTTTGAGGTACAAGGATTTGGCTAATGTGACGAGCAATGATCGACTATGTGTTTGTGTGAATGGCTAGCAGAGTGGAAACAAAGACTAATGGCAAAGAATAAAACGTTGCTTTGAGCTACAAGAGTTTGGCTAATGTGACGAGCAATGATCGACTATGTGTTTGTGTGAATGGATAACTTGATGGAAACAAAGAGTAATGGCAAAGAATAAAACGTTGCTTTGAGCTACAAGAATTTGGCTAATGTGACGAGCAATGATCGACTATGTGTTTGTGTGAATGGCTAGCAGAGTGGAAACAAAGACTAATGGCAAAGAATAAAACGTTGCTTTGAGCTACAAGAGTTTGGCTAATGTGACGAGCAATGATCGACTATGTGTTTGTGTGAATGGCTAGCAGAGTGGAAACAAAGTGTAATGACAAAGAATAAAACGTTGCTTTGAGCTACAAGAGTTTGGCTAATGTGACGAGCAATGATCGACTATGTGTTTGTGTGAATGGATAGCAGAGTGGAAACAAAGAGTAATGGTAAAGAATAAAACGTTGCTTTGAGCTACAAGGTTTGGCTAATGTGACGAGCAATGATCGACTATGTTTTTGTGTGAATGGCTAGCGAGTGAAACAAAGAGTAATGGCAAAAAAAGAATAAAACGTCGCTTTGAGCTACAAAAGTTTGGCTAATGTGACGAGCAATGATCGACTATGTGTTTGTGTGAATGGCTAGCAGAGTGGAAACAAAGAGTAATGGCAAAGAATAAAACGTCGCTTTGAGCTACAAGAGTTTGGCTAATGTGACGAGCAATGATCGACTATTGTTTTGTGTGAATGTATAGCGAGTGAAACAAAGTCTAATGGCAAAAGAATAAAAACGTTGCTTTGAGCTACAAGAGTTTGGCTAATGTGACGAGCAATGATCGACTATGTGTTTGTGAATGGATAGCAGAGTGGAAACAAAGAATGTGTAAAAGAATGGCTTGCTTTGAGCTACAAGAGTTTGGCTAATGTGACGAGCAATGATCGACTATGTGTTTGTGTAAATGGATAGCAGAGTGGAAACAAAAATGTGTAAATTATAAAATGTTGCTTTGAGCTACAAGAGTTTGGCTAATGTGACGAGCAATAATCGACAATGTGTTTGTGTGAATGGATAGCAGAGTGGAAACAAAGAGTAATGGCAAAGAATAAAACGTTGCTTTGAGCTACAAGAGTTTGGCTAATGTGACGAGCAATGATCGACTATGTGTTTGTGTGAATGGCTAGCAGAGTGGAAACAAAGAGTAATGGCAAAGAATAAAACGTTGCTTTGAGCTACAAGAGTTTGGCTAATGTGACGAGCAATGATCGACTATGTGTTTGTGTGAATGGCTAGCAGAATGGAAACAAAGAGTAATGGCAAACAATAAAGCGTTGCTTTGAGCTACAAAGAGTTTGGCTAATGTGACGAGCAATGATCGACTATGTGTTTGTGTGAATAGCTGGCAAATTGGAAACAAAGAGTAATGGCAAAGAATAAAACGTTGCTTTGAGCTACAAGAGTTTGGATAATGTGACTAGCAATGATCGACTATGTGTTTGTGTGAATGGCTAGCAGAGTGGAAACAAAGAGTAATGCCATAGAATAAAACGTTGCTTTGAGCTACAGGTTTTTGGCTAATGTGACGAGCAATGATCGACTATGTGTTTGTGTGAATGGATAGCGAGTGGAAACAAAGAGTAATGGCAAAGAATAAAAAGTTGCTTTGAGCTACAAGAGTTTGGCTAATGTGACGAGCAATGATCGACTATGTGTTTGTGTGAATGGATAGCAGAGTGGAAACAAAGTGTAATGGCAAAAGAATAAAACGTTGCTTTGAGCTACAAGATTTTGGCTAATGTGACGAGCAATGATCGACTATGTGTTTGTGTGAATGGATGGCAGAGTGGAAACAAAGAGTAATGGCAAAGAATAAAACGTTGCTTTGAGCTACAAGAGTTTGGCTAATGTGACGAGCAATGATCGACTATGTGTTTGTGTGAATGTATGATCAAACAAAGAGTAATGGTAAAGAATAAAACGTTGCTTTGAGCTACAAGAGTTTGGCTAATGTGACGAGCAATGATCGACTATGTGTTTGTGTGAATGGCTAGCAGAGTGGAAACAAAGAGTAATGGCAAAGAATAAAACGTCGCTTTGAGCTACAAGAGTTTGGCTAAATGTGACGAGCAATGATCGACTATGTGTTTGTGTGAATGGTTAGCAGAGTGGAAACAAAGACTAATGGCAAAGAATAAAACGTTGCTTTGAGCTACAAGAGTTTGGCTAATGTGACGAGCAATGATAGACTATGTGTTTGTGTGAATGGATAGCAGAGTGGAAACAAAGAGTAATGGCAAAGAATAAAACGTCGCTTTGAGCTACAAGAGTTTGGCTAATGTGACGAGCAATGATCGATATGTGTTTGTGTGAACGGCTAGCAGGTGAAACAAACAATGGCAAAGAATAAAACGTCGCTTTGTGCTACAAGAGTTTGGCTAATGTGACGAGCAATGATCGACTATGTGTTTGTGTAAATGGATAGCAGAGTGGAAACAAAGAGTAATGGCAAATTATAAAATGTTGCTTTGAGCTACAAGAGTTTGCCTAATGTGACGAGCAATGATCGACTATGTGTTTATTAATGAATGGCTAGCAGAGTGGAAACAAAGACTAATGGCAAAGAATAAAACGTTGCTTTGAGCTACAAGAGTTTGGCTAATGTGACGAGCAGTGATAGACTATGTGTTTGTGTGAATGGATAGCAGAGTGGAAACAAAGAGTAATGGCAAAGAATAAAACGTTGCTTTGAGCTACAAGAGTTTGGCTAATGTGACGAGCAATGATCGACTATGTGTTTGTGTAAATGGATAGCAGAGTGGAAACAAAGAGTAATATGGCAAATTATAAAATGTTGCTTTGAGCTACAAGAGTTTGGCTAATGTGACGAGCAATAATCGACTATTTGTTTGTGTGAATGGAGAGCAGAGTGGAAACAAAGAGTAATGGCAAAGAATAAAACGTTGCTTTGAGCTACAAGTGTTTGGCTAATGTGACGAGCAATGATCGACTATGTGTTTGTGTGAATGGCTAGCAGAGTGGAAACAAAGACTAATGGCAAAGAATAAAACGTTGCCTTTGAGCTACAAGAGTTGGCTAATGTGACGAGCAATGATCGACTATGTGTTTGCATGTGAATGGCTAGCGAGTGGAAACAAAGTGTAATGACAAAGAATAAAACGTTGCTTTGAGCTACAAGAGTTTGGCTAATGTGACGAGCAATGATCGACTATGTGTTTGTTTGAATGGATAGCAGAGTGGAAACAAAGAGTAATGGTAAAAGAATAAAACGTTGCTTTGAACTACAAGAGTTTGGCTAATGTGACAGCAATGATCGACTATGTGTTTGTGTGAATGGATAGCAGAGTGGAAACAAAGAGTAATGGCAAAGAATAAAACGTCGCTTTGAGCTACAAGAGTTGGCTAATGCTGACGAAGCAATGATCGACTATGTGTTTGTCATGGAGCAAGCCAACAGGTGAAGCAAAGTGGCAAAGAGCAAACGTCGCTTTGAGCTACAAAGAGTTTGGCTAAATAATGACGACAATGATCGACTATGTGTTTGTGTGAATGGCTAGCAAGAGTGGAAACAAAGTCTAATGGCAAAGAATAAAACGTTGCTTTGAGCTACGAAGTTTGGCTAATGTGACGACAATGATCGACTATGTGTTTGTGTGAATGGATAGCAGAGTGGAAACAAAGAGTAATGGCAAATAAAACGTTGCTGAGCTACAAAAGTTTGGCTAATGTGACGAGCAATGATCGACTATGTGTTTGTGTAAATGGATAGCAGAGTGGAAACAAAGAGTAATGGCAGTATAAAATGTTGCTTTGAACTACAAGAGTTTGGCTAATGTGACGAGCAATAATCGACAATGTGTTTGTGTGAATGGATAGCAAGAGTGGAAACAAAGAGTAATGGCAAAGAATAAAACGTTGCTTTGAGCTACAAGAGTTTGGCTAATGTGACGAGCAATGATCGACTATGTGTTTGTGTGAATGGCTAGCAGAGTGGAAACAAAGGAAATAATAGCAAAATAAAACGTTATTTTGACAAGAGTTTGGCTAATGTGACGAGCAATGATCGACTATGTGTTTGTGTGAATGGCTAGCAGAATGGAAACAAAGAGTAATGGCAAACAATAAAGCGTTGGCACACACGGGCTACAAGAGTTTGGCTAATGTGACGACAATGATCGACTATGTGTTTGTGTGAATAGTAACGAGTGGAAACAAAGAGTAATGGCAGGCAAAACGTTGCTTTGAGCTACAAAGAGTTGGATAATGTGACTAGCAATGATCGACTATGTGTTTGTGTGAATGGCTAGCAGAGTGGAAACAAGAAGTAATGCCATAGAATAAAACATTGCTTTGAGCTACAGGTTTTTGGCTAATGTGACGAGCAATGATCGACTATGTGTTTGTGTGAATGGATAGCAGAGTGGAAACAAAGAGTAATGGCAAAGAATAAAAAGTTGCTTTGAGCTACAAGAGTTTGGCTAATGTGACGAGCAATGATCGACTATGTGTTTGTGTGAATGGATAGCAGAGTGGAAACAAAGTGTAATGGCAAAGAATAAAACGTTGCTTTGAGCTACAAGAGTTTGGCTAATGTGACGAGCAATGATCGACTATGTGTTTGTGTGAATGGATGGCAGAGTGGAAACAAAGAGTAATGGCAAAGAATAAAACGTTGCTTTGAGCTACAAGAGTTTGGCTAATGTGACGAGCAATGATCGACTATGTGTTTGTGTGAATGTATAGCAGAGTGGAAACAAAGAGTAATGGTAAAGAATAAAACGTTGCTTTGAGCTACAAGAGTTTGGCTAATGTGACGAGCAATGATCGACTATGTGTTTGTGTGAATGGCTAGCAGAGTGGAAACAAAGAGTAATGGCAAAGAATAAAACGTCGCTTTGAGCTACAAGTGTTTGGCTAATGTGACGAGCAATGATCGACTATGTGTTTGTGTGAATGGATTGTGAGTGAAACAAAGACTAATGGCAAAGTAAAACGTTGCTTTGAGCTACAAGAGTTTGGCTAATGTGACGAGCAATGATGAACTATGTGTTTGTGTAATGGATAGCAGAGTGGAAACAAAGAGTAATGGCGAAAAAAGAATAAAACGTCGCTTTGAGCTACAAGGTTTGTATAATGTGACGAAGCAATGATCGACTATGTGTTTGTGTGAACGGCTAGCAGAGTGGAGAGTAAAGGTAATGGCAAGAATAAAACGTCGCTTTGTGCTACAAGGTTCGGCTAATGTGACGAGCAATGATCGACTATGTGTTTGTGTCAATGGCTGGCAAATTGAAACAAGTCTAATGGCAAAATAAAACGTTGCTTTGAGCTACAAGAGTTTGGCTAATGTGACGAGCAATGATCGACTATGTGTTTGTGTGAATGGATAGCAGAGTGGAAACAAAGAGTAATGGCAAAGAATAAAACGTTGCTTTGAGCTACAAGAGTTTGGCTAATGTGACGAGCAATGATCGACTATGTATTTGTGTAAATGGATAGCGAGTGAAACAAAGAGTAATGGCAAATTATAAAATGTTGCTTTGAGCTACATGAAGTTTGGCTAATGTGACGAGCAATAATCGACTATTTTGTTTTTTGTGTGAATGGAGAGCAGAGTGGAAACAAAGAGTAATGGCAAAGAATAAAACGTTGCTTTGAGCTACAAGAGTTTGGCTAATGTGACGAGCAATGATCGACTATGTGTTTGTGTGAATGAGCTGGCAAAATTGGAAACAAAGACTAATGGCAAAGAATAAAACGTTGCTGAGCTACAAGAGTTTGGCTAATGTGACGAGCAATGATCGACTATGTGTTTTGTGAATGGCTAGCAGAGTGAAACAAAGTGTAATGACAAAGAATAAAACGTTGCTTTGAGCTACAAGAGTTTGGCTAATGTGACAGAGAGCAATGATCGACTATGTGTTTGTTTGAATGGATAGCAGAAGTGGAAACAAAGAGTAATAGTAAAGAATAAAACGTTGCTTTGAGCTACAAGAGTTGGCTAATGTGACGAGCAATGATCGACTATGTGTTTATTAATAGACTGGCAAGAGTGGAAACAAAAGGTAATGGCAAAGAATAAAACGTCGCTTTGAGCTACAAGAGTTTGGCTAATGTGACGAGCAATGATCGACTATGTGTTTGTGTGAATGGCTAGCAGAGTGGAAACAAAAGAGGTAATGGCAAAGAATAAAACGTCGCTTTGAGCTACAAGAGTTTGGCTAATGTGACGAGCAATGATAGACTATGTGTTTGTGTGAATGGTTGGCAAGTGAGACAAAGACTAATGGGAAAGAATAAAACGTTGCTTTGAGCTACAAGAGTTTAGTAATGTGACGAACAATGATGAACTATGTATTTGTGTGAATGTCTAGCAGAGTGGAAACAAAGAGTAATGGCAAAGAATAAAACGTTGCTTTGAGCTACAAGAGTTTGGCTAATGTGACGAGCAATGATCGACTATGTGTTTGTGTAAATGGATAGCAGAGTGGAAACAAAGAGTAATGGCAAATTATAAAATGTTGCTTTGAGCTACAAGAGTTTGGCTAATGTGACGAGCAATGATCGACTATGTGTTTGTGTGAATGGCTAGCAGAGTGGAAACAAAGACTAATGGCAAAGAATAAAACGTTGCTTTGAGCTACAAGAGTTTGGCTAATGTGACGAGCAGTGATAGACTATGTGTTTGTGTGAATGGTTAGCAGAGTGGAGACAAAGACTAATGGGAAAGAATAAAACGTTGCTTTGAGCTACAAGAGTTTGGCTAATGTGACGAGCAATGATAGACTATGTGTTTGTGTGAATGGCTAGCAGAGTGGAAACAAAGAGTAATGGCAAAGAATAAAACGTTGCTTTGAGCTACAAGAGTTTGGCTAATGTGACGAGCAATGATCGACTATGTGTTTGTGTGAATGGATAGCAGAGTGGAAATAAAGAGTAATGTTAAAGAATAAAACGTTGCTTTGAGCTACAAGAGTTTGGCTAATGTGACGAGCAATAATCGACTATGTGTTTGTGTGAATGGCTAGCAGAGTGGAAACAAAGAGTAATGGCAAAGAATAAAACGTCGCTTTGAGGTACAAGAGTTTGGCTAATGTGACGAGCAATGATCGACTATGTGTTTGTGTGAATGGCTAGCAGAGTGGAAACAAAGACTAATGGCAAAGAATAAAACGTTGCTTTGAGCTACAAGAGTTTGGCTAATGTGACGAGCAATGATCGACTATGTGTTTGTGTGAATGGATAGCAGAGTGGAAACAAAGAGTAATGTCAAAGAATAAAACGTTGCTTTGAGCTACAAGAGTTTGGCTAATGTGACGAGCAATGATCGACTATGTGTTTGTGTGAATGGCTAGGAGAGTGGAAACAAAGACTAATGGCAAAGAATAAAACGTTGCTTTTTGAGCTACAAGAGTTTGGCTAATGAATGAGCAATGATCGACTATGTGTTTGTGTGAATGGCTAGCAGAGTGGAAACAAAAGTGTAATGACAAAGAATAAAACGTTGCTTTGAGCTACAAGAGTTTGGCTAATGTGACGAGCAATGATCGACTATGTGTTTGTGTGAATGGATAGCAGAGTGGAAACAAAGAGTAATGGTAAAGAATAAAACGTTGCTTTGAGCTACAAGAGTTTGGCTTACCGTGACGAGCAATGATCGACTATGTGTTTGTGTGAATGGCTAGCAGAGTGGGAAACAAAGAGTAATGGCAAAGAAATAAAACGTCGCTTTGAGCTACAAGAGTTTGGCTAATGTGACGAGCAATGATAGACTATGTGTTTGTGTGAATGGTTAGCAGAGTGGAGACAAAGACTAATGGGAAAAAGAATAAAACGTTGCTTTGAGCTACAAGAGTTTGGCTAATGTGACGAGCAATGATAGACTATGTGTTTGTGTGAATGGCTAGCAGAGTGGAAACAAAGAGTAATGGCAAAGAATAAAACGTTGCTTTGAGCCAAGAGTTTGGCTAATGTGACGAGCAATGATCGACTATGTGTTTGTGTAAATGGATAGCAGAGTGGAAACAAAGAGTAATGGCAAATTATAAAATGTTGCTTTGAGCTACAAGAGTTTGGCTAATGTGACGAGCAATAATCGACAATGTGTTTGTGTGAATGGATAGCAGAGTGGGAAACAAAGTGTAATGGCAAAGAATAAAACGTTGCTTTGAGCTACAAGAGTTTGGCTAATGTGACGAGCAATGATCGACTATGTGTTTGTGTGAATGTCTAGCAGAGTGGAAACAAAGACTAATGGCAAAGAATAAACGTTGCTTTGAGCTACAAGAGTTTGGCTAATGTGACGAGCAATGATCGACTATGTGTTTGTGTGAATGGATAGAGTGGAAACAAAGAGCAATGGCAAAGAATAAAACGTTGCTTGAGCTACAAGAATTTGGCTAATGTGACGAGCAAATGATCGACTATGTGTTTGTGTGAATGGCTAGCAGAGTGGAAACAAAGACTAATGGCAAAGAATAAAACGTTGCTTTGAGCTACAAGAGTTTGGCTAATGTGACGAGCAATGATCGACTATGTGTTTGTGTGAATGGCTAGCAGAGTGGAAACAAAGAGTAATGGCAAAGAATAAAACGTCGCTTTGAGCTACAAGAGTTTGGCTAATGTGACGAGCAATGATCGACTATGTGTTTGTGTGAATGGCTAGCAGAGTGGAAACAAAGAGTAAATGGCAAAATAAAACGTCGCTTTGAGCTACAAGAGTTTGGCTAATGTGACGAGCAATGATCGACTATGTGTTTGTGTGAATGGCTAGCAGAGTGGAAACAAAGAGTTGAAAAAGAATAAAACGTTGCTTTGAGCTACAAGAGTTTGGCTAATGTGACGAGCAATGATCGACTATGTGTTTGTGTGGATAGCAGAGTGGAAACAAAGAGTAATGGCAAAGAATAAAACGTCGCTTTGAGCTACAAGAGTTTGGCTAATGTGACGAGCAATGATCGACTATGTGTTTCAGTGAATGGCTAGCAGAGTGGAAACAAAGAGTAATGGCAAAGAATAAAACGTCGCTTTGAGCTACAAGAGTTTGGCTAATGTGACGAGCAATGATCGACTATGCGTTTGTGTGAATGGCTAGCAGAGTGGAAACAAAGTCTAATGGCAAAGAATAAAAACGTTGCTTTGAGCTACAAGAGTTTGGCTATGTGACGAGCAATGATCGACTATGTGTTTCAGAATGGATAGCAGAGTGGAAACAAAGAGTAATGGCAAAGAATAAAACGTTGCTTTGAGCTACAAGAGTTTGGCTAATGTGACGAGCAATGATCGACTATGTGTTTGTGTAAATGGATAGCAGAGTGGAAACAAAAGAGTAATGGCAAATTATAAAATGTTGCTTTGAGCTACAAGAGTTTGGCTAATGTGACGAGCAATAATCGACAATGTGTTTGTGTGAATGGCTAGCAGAGTGGAAACAAAAGAGTAATGGCAAAGAATAAAACGTTGCTTTGAGCTACAAGAGTTTGGCTAATGACGAGTAATGATCGACTATGTGTTTGTGTGAATGGCTAGCAGAGTGGAAACAAAGAGTAATGGCAAAGAATAAAACGTTGCTTTGAGCTACAAGAGTTTGGCTAATGTGACGAGCAATGATCGACTATGTGTTTGTGTGAATGGCTAGCAGAATGGAAACAAAGAGTAATGGCAAACAATAAAGCGTTGCTTTGAGCTACAAGAGTTTGGCTAATGTGACGAGAGCAATGATCGACTATGTGTTTGTGTGAATGGCTAGCAGAGTGGAAACAAAGAGTAATGGCAAAGAATAAAACGTTGCTTTGAGCTACAAGAGTTTGGATAATGGGACTAGCAATGATCGACTATGTGTTTGTGTGAATGGCTAGCAGAGTGGAAACAAAGAGTAATGCCATAGAATAAAACGTTGCTTTGAGCTACAGGTTTTTGGCTAATGTGTGACGAGCAATGATCGACTATGTGTTTGTGTGAATGGATAGCAGAGTGGAAACAAAAGAGTAATGGCAAAGAATAAAAAGTTGCTTTGAGCTACAAGAGTTTGGCTAATGTGACGAGCAATGATCGACTATGTGTTTGTGTGAATGGATAGCAGAGTGGAAACAAAGTGTAATGCAAAGAATAAACGTTGCTTTGAGCTACAAGAGTTTGGCTAATGTGACGAGCAATGATCGACTATGTGTTTGTGTGAATGGATAGCAGAGTGGAAACAAAGAGTAATGGCAAAGAATAAAACGTTGCTTGAGCTACAAGATTTGGCTAATGTGACGAGCAATGATCGACTATGTGTTTGTGTGAATGTATAGCAGAGTGGAAACAAAGAGTAATGGTAAAGAATAAAACGTTGCTTTGAGCTACAAGAGTTTGGCTAATGTGACGAGCAATGATCGACTATAGGGAGTTTGTGTGAATGGCTAGCAGAGTGGAAACAAAGAGTAATGGCAAAGAATAGTAAAACGTCGCTTTGAGCTACAAGAGTTTGGCTAATGTGACGAGCAATGATCGACTATGTGTTTGTGTGAATGGCTAGTAGAGTGGAAACAAAGACTAATGGCAAAGAATAAAACGTTGCTTTGAGCTACAAGAGTTTGGCTAATGTGACGAGCAATGATAGACTATGTGTTTGTAGAATGGATAGCAGAGGAAACAAAGAGTAACGGCAAAGAATAAAACGTCGCTTTGAGCTACAAGAGTTTGGCTAATGTGAGGAGCAATGATCGACTATGTGTTTAATGAATGGCTAGCAGAGTGGAAACAAAGATAATGGCAAAAAAGAGAATAAGGAAACGTTGCTTTGAGCTACAGAGTTTGGCTAATGTGACGAGCAATGATAGACTATGTGTTTGTGTGAATGGATAGCAGAGTGGAAACAAGAGAGAGTAATGGCAAAGAATAAAACGTCGCTTTGAGCTACAAGAGTTTGGCTAATGTGACGAGCAATGATCGACTATGTGTTTGTGTGAATATGTTCATGAGTGAAACAAAGACTAATGGCAAAAGATAAAACGTTGCTGAGCTACACAAGAGTTTGGCTAATGTGACGAGCAATGATAGACTATGTGTTTGTGTGAATGGCTAGCAGGTGAAACAAAGAGTAATGGCAAAAGAATAAAACGTCGCTTTGAGCTACAAAAGGTTGGCTAATGTGACGAGCAATGATCGACTATGTGTTTGTGTGAATGGCTAGCAGAGTGGAAACAAAGACTAATGGCAAAGAATAAAACGTTGCTTTGAGCTACGGGGTTTGGCTAATGTGACGAGCGTGATCGACTATGTGTTTGTGTGAATGGCTAGCAGAGTGGAAACAAAGACTAATGGCAAAGAATAAAACGTTGCTTTTAGGCTACAGGATTTGGCTAATGTGACGAGCAATGATAGACTATGTGTTTGTGAATGGCTAGCAGAGAGGCAGAGCAAAGAGTAATGACGAGAATAAAACGTCGCTTTGAGCTACAAGAGTTTGGCTAATGTGACGAGCAATGATCGACTATGTGTTTGTGTGAATGGCTAGCCAGAGTGGAAACAAAGACTAATGGCAAAGAATAAAACGTTGCTTTGAGCTACAAGAGTTTTGGCTAATGTGACGAGCAATGATAGACTATGTGTTTGTGTGAATGGATGACAGAGTGGAAACAAAGAGTAATGGCAAAGAATAAAACGTCGCTTTGAGCTACAAGAGTTTGGCTAATGTGACGGGCAGTCGACTATGTGTTTGTGTGAACGGCTGGCAAGTGGGAAACAAAGAGTAATGGCAAAGAATAAAACGTCGCGTACGGGCTTTAAATTTTGGCTAATGTGACGAGCAATGATCGACTGTGTGTTTGTGTGAATGGCTAGCAGAGTGGAAACAAAAGTCTATTGGCAAAAGATAAAACGTTGCTTTGAGCTACAAGAGTTTGGCTAATGTGACGAGCAATGATCGACTATGTGTTTGTGTAAATGGATAGCAGAGTGGAAACAAAGAGTAATGGCAAATTATAAAATGTATGACTGCAAGAGTTTGGCTAATGTGACGAGCAATGATCGACTATTTGTTTGTGTGAATGGAGAGCAGAGTGGAAACAAAGAGTAATGGCAAAGAATAAAAAGTTGCTTTGAGCTACAGAAGTTTTGGCTAATGTGACGAGCAATGATCGACTATGTGTTTGTGTGAATGGCTGGCAAGGTGGAAACAAAGAGTAATGGCAAAGAATAAAGAGTTGCTGACTACAAGCTTTTGGCTAATGTGACGAGCAATGATCGACTATGTGTTTGTGTGAATGTCTAGCAGAGTGAAAACAAAGTGTAATGGCAAAGAATAAAACGTTGCTTTGAGCACAAGAGTTTGGCTCATGTGACGAGCAATGATCGACTATGTGTTTGTGTGAATGGCTAGCAAGAGTGGAAACAAAGACTAATGACGAAGAATAAAACGTTGCTTTGAGCTACAAGAGTTTGGCTAATGTGACGACCAATGATGAACTATGTGTTTGTGTGAATGGTTAGCAGAGTGGAGACAAAGAATAATGGCAAAATAAAACGTTGCTTTGAGCTACAAGGACACGGCTAATGTGACGAGCAATGATCGACTATGTGTTTGTGTGAATGGATAGCAGAGTGGAAACAAAGGGTAATGGTAAAGAATAAAACGTTGCTTTGACTGCAAGAGTTTGGCTAATGTGACGAGCAATGATCGACTATGTGTTTGTGTGAATGGCTTCTTGAAATTAGAGCAAAAGTGTGGCAAAGAATAAAACGTCGCTTTGAGGTACAAGAGTTTAGCTAATGTGACGAGCAATGATCGACTATGTGTTTGTGTGAATGGCTGGCAAGGTGAAACAAAGACTAATGGCAAAGAATAAAACGTTGCTGAGCTACAAGAGTTTAGCTAATGTGACGAGCAATGATCGACTGTATGTGTTTGTGTGAATGGATAGCAGAGTGGAAACAAAAATGTGTGAAATAAAACGTTGCTTTGAGCTACAAGGGTTTGGCTAATGTGACGAGCAATGATCGACTATGTGTTTGTGTGAATGGCTAGCCAGAGTGGAAACAAAGACTAATGGCAAAGAATAAAACGTTGCTTTGAGCTACAAGAATTTGGCTAATGTGACGAGCAATGATCGACTATGTGTTTGTGTGAATGGCTAGCAGAGTGGAAACAAAGTGTAATGACAAAGAATAAAACGTTGCTTTGAGCTACAAGAGTTTGGCTAATGTGACGAGCAATGATCGACTATGTGTTTGTGTGAATGGATAGCAGAGTGGAAACAAAGAGTAATGGTAAAGAATAAAACGTTGCTGAGCTACAAAGTTTGGCTAATGTGACGGTAATGATCGACTATGTGTTTGTGTGAATGGATAGCAGAGTGGAAACAAAGAGTAATAGCGAAATAAAACGTCGCTTTGAGCTTCTGAGAGTTTGGCTAATGTGACGACCAATGATCGACTATGTGTTTGTGTGAATGGCTAGCAGAGTGGAAACAAAGACTAATAGCAAAGAATAAAACGTTGCTTTGAGCTAGAGTTTGGCTAATGTGACGAGCAATGATCGACTATGTGTTTGTGTGAATGGATAGCAGGTAAAACAAAGAGTAATGGCAAAGAATAAAACGTCGCTTTGAGCTACAAGATTTTGGCTAATGTGACGAGCAATGATCGACTATGTGTTTGTGTTAATGGCTATGGAAGTGGAAACAAAAGTCTAATGAGCAAAGAATAAAACGTTGCTTTGAGCTACAAGAGTTTGGCTAATGTGACGAGCAATGATCGACTGTGTATTTGTGTGAATGGATAGCAGAGTGGAAACAAAAGGTAATGGCAAAGAATAAAACGTTGCTTTGAGCTACAAGAGTTTGGCTAATGTGACGAGCAATGATCGACTATGTGTTTGTGTAAATGGATAGCAGAGTGGAAACAAAGAGTAATGGCAAATTATAAAATGTTAGCACAAGCTACAAGAGTTTGGCTAATGTGACGAGCAATAATCGACAATGTGTTTGTGTGAATGGAGAGCAGAGTGGAAACAAGGAAATGTGTAAAAGAATAAAAACGTTGCTTTGAGCTACAAGAGTTTGGCTAATGTGACGAGCAATGATCGACTATGTGTTTTTGTGTGAATGGCGAGTGAAACAAAGAGTAATGGCAAAATAAACGTTGCTTTGAGCTACAAGCTTTTGGCTAATGTGACGAGCAATGATCGACTATGTGTTTGTGTGAATATCTAGCAGAGTGAAAACAAAATTGTAGTAACGAAAATAAACGTTGCTTTGGTGAAGTTTGGCTAATGTGACGAGCAATGATCGACTATGTGTTTGTGTGAATGGCTGGCAAGGTGGAAACAAAGACTAATGGCAAAGAATAAAACGTTGCTGAGCTACAAATTTAGCTAATGTGACGACCAATGATAGACTATGTGTTTGTGTGAATGGTTAGCAGAGTGGAGACAAAGAATAATGGCAAAGAATAAAACGTTGCTTTGAGCTACAAGAGTTTGGCTAATGTGACGAGCAATGATCGACTATGTGTTTGTGTGAATGGATAACGGAAATTAAAACAAAGGGTAATGGTAAAGAATAAAACGTTGCTTTGAGCTACAAGAGTTTTGGCTAATGTGACGAACAATGATCGACTATGTGTTTGTGTAGACGTGGCAGAGTGGAAACAAAGAGTAATGGCAAAGAATAAAACGTCGCTTTGAGGTACAAGAGTTTAGCTAATGCCGAGCAATGATCGACTATGTGTTTGTGTTAATGGCTAGCAGAGTGGAAACAAAGTCTAATGGCAAAGAATAAAACGTTGCTTTGAGCTACAAGAGTTTGGCTAATGTGACGAGCAATGATCGACTATGTGTTTGTGTGAATGGATAGCAGAGTGGAAACAAAGGGTAATGGTAAAAGGAATAAAACGTTGCTTTGAGCTACAAGAGTTTGGCTAATGTGACGAGCAATGATCGACTATGTGTTTGTGTGAATGGCTAGCAGAGTGGAAACAAAGACTAATGGCAAAGAATAAAACGTTGCTTTGAGCTACAAGAGTTTGGCTAATGTGACGAGCAATGATCGACTATGTGTTTGTGTGAATGGATAGCAGAGTGGAAACAAAGAGTAATGGCAAAGAATAAAACGTTGCTTTAGGCCTACAAGAGTTTGGCTAATGTGACGAGCAATGATCGACTATGTGTTTGTGTGAATGGCTAGCAGAGTGAAACAAGGTGTGGCAAGAATAAAACGTTGCTTTGAGCTACAGAGGTTAGTAATGTGACAAGCAATGATCGACTATGTGTTTGTGTGAATGGCTAGCAGAGTGGAAACAAAGTGTAATGACAAAGAATAAAACGTTGCTTTGAGCTACAAGAGTTTGGCCAATGTGACGAGCAATGATCGACTATGTGTTTGTGTGAATGGATAGCAGAGTGGAAACAAAGAGTAATGGTAAAGAATAAAACGTTGCTTTGAGCTACAAGAGAGTTTGGCTAATGTGACGAGCAATGATCGACTATGTGTTTGTGTGAATGGCTAGCAGAGTGGAAACGGTAATGGCAAAGAATAAAACGTCGCTTTGAGCTACAAGAGTTTGGCTAATGTGACGAGCAATGATCGACTATGTGTTTGTGTGAATGGCTGTAGAGTGGAAACAAAGACTAATGGCAAAGAATAAAACGTTGCTTTGAGCTACAAGAGTTTGGCTAATGTGACGAGCAATGATCGACTATGTGTTTGTGTGAATGGATAGCAGAACGACAAAGAGTAATGGCAAAGAATAAAACGTCGCTTTGAGCTACAAGAGTTTGGCTAATGTGACGAGCAATGATCGACTATGTGTTTGTGTTAATGGCTAGCAGAGTGGAAACAAAGTCTAATGGCAAAGAATAAAACGTTGCTTTGGGCACTGAAGAGTTTGGCTAATGTGACGAGCAATGATCGACTATGTGTTTGTGTGAATGGATAGCGAATTGGAAACAAAGAGTAATGGCAAAGAATAAACGTTGCTTTGAGCTACAAGAGTTTGGCTAATGTGACGAGCAATGATCGACTATGTGTTTGTGTGAATGGCCTTGGAATGGAAAC
>JBBBDQ010008517.1:0-15744 GCA_037127315.1 Ascarosepion bandense
GCAGAGAGGAAAAGGTATGAAACCAATAAAGAGAGTAAAGAGAGAGAAAAAGGTATAAAACCAATGTGAAGGATTATGAAGAGAGGAAAAGGTATGAAACCTATAAAGAGAGTAAAGAGAGAGAAAGGTATAAAACCAATGTGAAGGATTATGAAGAGAGGAAAAGGTATGAAACCAATAAAGAGAGTAAAGAGAGAGAAAAAGGTATAAAACCACAAAGGATTATGAAGAGAGGAAAAAATGTATGAAACCTATAAAGAGAGTAAAGAGAGAGAGAAAGGTATAAAACCAATGTGAAGGATTATGAAGAGAGGAAAAGTTATGAAACCTATAAAGAGAGTAGAGAGAGAGAGAAAGGTATAAAACCACTGTGAAGGATTATGAAGAGAGGAAAAGGTATGAAACCTATAAAGAGAGTAAAGAGAGAGAGAAAGGTATAAAACCACTGTGAAGGATTATGAAGAGAGGAAAAGGTATGAAACCAATAAAGAGAGTAAAGAGAGAGAAAAAGGTATAAAACCACTGTGAAGGATTATGAAGAGAGGAAAAGCAGAAACCTATAAAGAGAGTAAAGAGAGAGAGAAAGGTATAAAACCAATGTGAAGGATTATGAAGAGAGGAAAAGTTATGAAACCTATAAAGAGAGTAAAGAGAGAGAGAAAGGTATAAAACCACTGTGAAGGATTATGAAGAGAGGAAAAGGCATGAAACCTATAAAGAGAGTAAAGAGAGAGAGAAAGGTATAAAACCACTGTGAAGGATTATGAACAGAGGAACAGGTATGAAACCAATAAAGAGAGTAAAAAGAGAGAAAAAGGTATAAAACCACTGTGAAGGATTATGAAGAGAGGAAAAGGTATGAAACCTATAAAGAGAGTAAAAAGAGAGAGAAAGGTATAAAACCAATGTGAAGGATTATGAAGAGAGGAAAAGTTATGAAACCTATAAAGAGAGTAAAGAGAGAGAGAAAGGTATAAAACCAATGTGAAGGATTAAGTGAAGAGAGGAAAAGGTGTGAAACCTATAAAGAAATTAAAGAGAGAGAGAAAGGTATAAAACCAATGTGAAGGATTATGAAGAGAGGAAAAGGTATGAAACCTATAAAGAGAGTAAAGAGAGAGAGAAAGGTATAAAACCAATGTGAAGGATTATGAAGAGAGGAAAAGGTGTGAAACCTATAAAGAGGTAAAGAGAGAGAGAATGGTATAAAACCACGAAGGATTATGAAGAGAGGAAAAGGTATGAAACCTATAAAGAAAGTAAAGAGAGCGAGAAAGGTATAAAACCAATGAAGGATTATGAAGAGAGGAAAAGGTATGAAACCTATAAAGAGTGTAAAGAGAGAGAGAAAGGTATAAAACCAATGTGAAGGATTATGAAGAGAGGAAAAGATGAGAAACCTATAAAGAAAGTAAAGAGAGAGAGAGAAAGGTATAAAACCAATGTGAAGGATTATGAAGAGAGGAAAGCATGTATGAAACCCATAAAGAGTGTAAAGAGAGAGAGAAAGGTATAAAACCAATGTGAAGGATTATGAAGAGAGGAAAAGGTATGAAACCTATAAAGAGAGTAAAGAGAGAGAGAGAAAGGCATAAATCCAATGTGAAGGATTCTGAAGAGAGGAAAAGGTATGAAACCTAAAAAGAGATTAAAGAGAGAGAGAAAGCAGTGTATAAAACCAATGTGAAGGATTATGAAGAGAGGAAAATGTGTGAAACCTATAAAGAGAGTAAAGAGAGAGAGAAAGGTATAAAACCAATGTGAAGGATTATGAAAGAGGAAAAGGTATGAAACCTATAAAGAGAGTAAAGAGAGAGAGAAAGGTATAAAACCAATGTGAAGGATTATGAAGAGAGGAAAATGTATGCAACCAATAAAGAGAGAAGAGAGAGAGAAAGGTATAAAACCAAATGTGAAGGATTATGAAGAGAGGAAAAGGTATGAAACCTATAAAGAGAGTAAAGAGAGAGAGAAAGGTATAAAACCAATGTGAAGGATTATGAAGAGAGGAAAAAGTTATGAAACCTATAAAGAGAGTAAAGAGAGAAAGGTATAAAACCAATGTGAAGGATTATGAAGAGAGGAAAAGGTATGAAACCTATAAAGAGAGTAAAGAGAGAGAGAAAGGTATAAAACCAATGTGAAGGATTATGAAGAGAGGAAAAGGTATGAACGCAATAAAGAGAGTAAAGAGAGAGAGAAAGGTATAAAACCAATGTGAAGGATTATGAAGAGAGGAAATGTATGAAACCTATAAAGAGAGTAAAGAGAGAGAGAAAGGTATAAAACCAATGAAGATTATGAAGATAAGAAAAGGTATGAAACCTATAAAAAGAGTAAAGAGAGAGAGAAAGGTATAAAACCAATGTGAAGGATTTATGAAGAGAGGAAAAGGTATGAAACCAATAAAGAGAGTAAAGAGAGAGAGAAAGGTATAAAACCAATGTGAAGGATTATGAAGAGAGGAAAAGGTATGAAACCTATAAAGAGTGCAAAGTGAGAGAGAAAGGTATAAAACCAATGTGAAGGATTATGAAGAGGAAAAGGTATGAAACCTATAAAGAGAGTAAAGAGAGAGAGAAAGGTATAAAACCAATGTGAAGGATTATGAAGAGAGGAAAAGGTGTGAAACCAATAAAGAGAGTAAAGAGAGAGAGAAAGGTATAAAACCAATGTGAAGGATTATGAAGAGAGGAAAAGGTATGAAACCTATAAAGAGAGTAAAGAGAGAGAGAAAGGTATAAAACCAATGTGAAGGATTATGAAGAGAGGAAAAGGTATGAAACCTATAAAGAGAGTAAAGAGAGAGAGAAAGGTATAAAACCAATGTGAAGGATTATGAAGAGAGGAAAAGGTATGAAACCTATAAAGAGAGTAAAGAGAGAGAGAAAGGTATAAAACCAATGTGAAGGATTATGAAGAGAGGAAAATGTGTGAAACCTATAAAGAGAGTAAAGAGAGAGAGAAAGGTATAAAACCAATGTGAAGGATTATGAAGAGAGGAAAAGGTATGAAACCTATAAAGAGAGTAAAGAGAGAGAGAAAGGTATAAAACCAATGTGAAGGATTATGAAGAGAGGAAAAGGTGTGAAACCAATAAAGAGAGTAAAGAGAGAGAGAAAGGTATAAAACCAATGTGAAGGATTATGAAGAGAGGAAAAGGTATGAAACCTATAAAGAGTGTAAAGAGAGAGAGAAAGGTATAAAACCAATGTGAAGGATTATGAAGATAAGAAAAGGTATGAAACCTATAAAGAGAGTAAAGAGAGAGAGAAAGGTATAAAACCAATGTGAAGGATTATGAAGAGAGGAAAAGGTATGAAACCAATAAAGAGAGTAAAGAGAGAGAGAAAGGTATAAAACCAATGTGAAGGATTATGAAGATAAGAAAAGGTATGAAACCTATAAAGAGAGTAAAGAGAGAGAGAAAGGTATAAAACCAATGTGAAGGATTATGAAGAAAGGAAAAAATGTATGAAACCAATAAAGAGAGTAAAGAGAGAGAGAAAGGTATAAAACCAATGTGAAGGATTATGAAGAGAGGAAAAGGTATGAAACCTACAAAGAGAGTAAAGAGAGAAAGGTATAAAACCAATGTGAAGGATTATGAAGATAAGAAAAGATATGAAACCTATAAAGAGAGTAAAGAGAGAGAAAGGTATAAAACCAATGTGAAGGATTGTGAAGAGAGGAAGAGTGTGTGAAACCAATAAAGAGAGTAAAGAGAGAGAGAAAGGTATAAAACCAAAGTGAAGGATTATGAAGAGAGGAAAAGGTATGAAACCTATAAAGAGAGTAAAGAGAGAGAGAAAGGTATAAAACCAATGTGAAGGATTATGAAGAGAGGAAAAGGTATGAAACCTATAAAGAGAGTAAAGAGAGAGAGAAAGGTATAAAACCAATGTGAAGGATTATGAAGATAAGAAAAGGTATGAAACCTATAAAGAGAGTAAAGAGAGAGAAAGGTATAAAACCCATGTGAAGGATTATGAAGAGAGGAAGAGGTGTGAAACCAATAAAGAGAGTAAAAGAGAGGAGAGAAAGGTATAAAATCAAAGTGCAGAATTATGAAGAGAGGAAAAGTAGAAACCAATAAAGAGAGTAAAGAGAGAGAGAAAGGTATAAAACCAATGTGAAGGATTATGAAGAGAGGAAAAGGTATGAAACCTATAAAGAGAGTAAAGAGAGAGAAAGGTATGAAACCAATGTGAAGAATTATGAAGAGAGGAAAATGTGTGAAACCTATAAAGAGAGTAAAGAGAGAGAGAAAGGTAAAACCAATATGAAGGATTATGAAGAGAGGAAAAGGTGTGAAACCAATAAAGTGAGTAAAGAGAGAGAGAAAGGTATAAAACCAATGTGAAGGATTATGAAGAGAGGAAAGTATGAAACCTATAAAGAGTGTAAAGTGAGAGAGAAAGGTATAAAACCAATGTGAAGGATTATGAAGAGAGGAAAAGTTATGAAACCTATAAAGAGAGTAAAGAGAGAGAGAAAGGCATAAATCCAATGTGAAGGATTATGAAGAGAGGAAAAGTTATGAAACCTATAAAGAAAGTAAAGAGAGAGAGAAAGGTATAAAACCAATGTGAAGGATTATGAAGAGAGGAAAATGTGTGAAACCTACACAGAGAGTAAAGAGAGAGAGAAAGGCATAAATCCAATGTGAAGGATTATGAAGAGAGGAAAGGTATGAAACCTAATAAGAGATTAAAGAGAGAGAGAAAGGTATAAAACCAATGTGAAGGATTATGAAGAGAGGAAAAGGTATGAAACCTATAAAGAGAGTAAAGTGAGAGAGAAAGGTATAAAACCAATGAATGATTATGAAGAGAGGAAAATGTATGAAACCTATAAAGAGAGTAAAGAGAGAGAGAAAGGTATAAAACCAATGAAGGATTATGAAGAGAGGAAAAGGTATGAAACCTATAAAGAGAGTAAAGTGAGAGAGAAAGGTATAAAACCAATGTGAAGGATTATGAAGAGAGGAAAAGGTATGTGAAACCTAAAAAGAGATTAAAGAGAGAGAGAAAGGTATAAAACCAATGTGAAGGATTATGAAGAGAGGAAAATGTATGAAACCTAAAAAGAGATTAAAGAGAGAGAGAAAGGTATAAAACCAATGTGAAGGATTATGAAGAGAGGAAAAGGTATGAAACCTATAAAGAGAGTAAAGAGGGAGAGAAAGGTATAAAACCAATGTGAAGGATTATGAAGAGAGGAAAAGGTGTGAAACCTATAAAGAGTGTAAAGTGAGAGAGAAAGGTATAAAACCAATGTGAAGGATTATGAAGAGAGGAAAATGTATGAAACCTATAAAGAGAGTAAAGTGAGAGAGAAAGGTATAAAGCCAATGTGAAGGATTATGAAGAGAGGAAAATGTATGAAACCTATAAAGAGAGTAAAGTGAGAGAGAAAGGTATAAAACCAAATGAAGGATTATGAAGAGAGGAAATGTATGAAACCTATAAAGAGAGTAAAGTGAGAGAGAAAGGTATAAAACCAATGTGAAGGATTATGAAGAGAGGAAAATGTATGAAACCTATAAAGAGAGTAAAGAGAGAGAGAAAGGTATAAAACCAATGTGAAGTATTATGAAGAGAGGAAAGGTATGAAACCTATAAAGAGTGTAAAGTGAGAGAGAAAGGTATAAAACCAATGTGAAGGATTATGAAGAGAGGAAATGTATGGAACCTATAAAGAGAGTAAAGAGGGAGAGAAAGGTATAAAACCAATGTGAAGGATTATGAAGAGAGGAAAATGTATGAAACCTATAAAGAGAGTAAAGTGAGAGAGAAAGGTATAAAACCAATGCTGATTATGAAGAGAGGAAAATGTATGAAACCTATAAAGAGAGTAAAGAGAGAGAAAGGTATAAAACCAATGTGAAGGATTATGAAGAGAGGAAAAGGTATGAAACCTATAAAGAGTGTAAAGTGAGAGAGAAAGGTATAAAACCAATGTGAAGGATTATGAAGAGAGGAAAATGGTATGAAACCCATAAAGAGAGTAAAGAGGGAGAGAAAGGTATAAAACCAATGTGAAGGATTATGAAGAGAGGAAAAGGTATGAAACCTATAAAGAGTGTAAAGTGAGAGAGAAAGGTATAAAACCAATGTGAAGGATTATGAAGAGAGGAAAAAATGTATGAAACCTATAAAGAGAGTAAAGAGGGAGAGAAAGGTATAAAACCAATGTGAAGGATTATGAAGAGAGGAAAAGGTATGAAACCTAAAAAGAGATTAAAGAGAGAGAGAAAGGTATAAAACCAATGTGAAGGATTATGAAGAGAGGAAAATGTATGAAACCTAAAAAGAGATTAAAGAGAGAGAGAAAGGTATAAAACCAATGTGAAGGATTATAAAGAGAGGAAAAGGTATGAAACCTATAAAGAGAGTAAAGAGGGAGAGAAAGGTATAAAACCAATGAAGGATTATGAAGAGAGGAAAAGGTATGAAACCTATAAAAGAGATTAAAGAGAGAGAGAAAGGTATAAAACCAATGTGAAGGATTATGAAGAGAGGAAAAGGTATGAAACCTATAAAGAGTGTAAAGTGAGAGAGAAAGGTATAAAACCAATGTGAAGGATTATGAAGAGAGGAAAAGGTATGAAACCTATAAAGAGAGTAAAGAGGGAGAGAAAGGTATAAAACCAATGTGAAGGATTATGAAGAGAGGAAAAGGTATGAAACCTAAAAAGAGATTAAAGAGAGAGAGAAAGGTATAAAACCAATGTGAAGGATTATGAAGAGAGGAAAAGGTATGAAACCAATAAAGAGAGTAAAGAGAGAGAGAAAGGTATAAAACCAATGTGAAGGATTATGAAGAGAGGAAAAATGTATGAAACCTATAAAGAGTGTAAAGTGAGAGAGAAAGGTATAAAACCAATGTGAAGGATTATGTAGAGAGGAAAAGGTATGAAACCTATAAAGAGTGTAAAGTGAGAGAGAAAGGTATAAAACCAATGTGAAGGATTATGAAGAGAGGAAAAGGTATGAAACCTAAAAAGAGATTAAAGAGAGAGAGAAAGGTATAAAACCAATGTGAAGGATTATGAAGAGAGGAAAATGTATGAAACCCAAAAAGAGATTAAAGAGGAGAGAGAAAGGTATAAAACCAATGTGAAGGATTATGAAGAGAGGAAAAGGTATGAAACCTATAAAGAGAGTAAAGAGGGAGAGAAAGGCATAAAACCAATGTGAAGGATTATGAAGAGAGGAAAAGGTATGAAACCTAAAAAGAGATTAAAGAGAGAGAGAAAGGTATAAAACCATGTGAAGGATTATGAAGAGAGGAAAAGGTATGAAACCAATAAAGAGAGTAAAGAGAGAGAGAAAGGTATAAAACCAATGTGAAGGATTATGAAGAGAGGAAAATGTATGAAACCTATAAAGAGAGTAAAGTGAGAGAGAAAGGTATAAAACCAATGTGAAGGATTATGAAGAGAGGAAAATGTATGAAACCTATAAAGAGTGTAAAGTGTGAGAGAGAAAGGTATAAAACCAATGTGAAGGATTATGAAGAGAGGAAAAGTTATGAAACCTAAAAAGAGATTAAAGAGAGAGAGAAAGGTATAAAACCAATGTGAAGGATTATGAAGAGAGAAAATGTATGAAACCTATAAAGAGAGTAAAGAGGGAGAGAAAGGTATAAAACCAATGTGAAGGATTATGAAGAGAGGAAAAGGTGTGAAACCTATAAAGAGTGTAAAGTGAGAGAGAAAGGTATAAAACCAATGTGAAGGATTATGAAGAGAGGAAAAGGTATGAAACCTATAAAGAGAGGAAGAGGAGAGAAAGGTATAAAACCAATGTGAAGGATTATGAAGAGAGGAAAAGGTATGAAACCTATAAAGAGTGTAAAGTGAGAGAGAAAGGTATAAACCAATGAAGGATTATGAAGAGGAGGAAAAGGTATGAAACCTATAAAGAGATTAAAGAGAGAGAGAAAGGTATAAAACCAATGTGAAGGATTATGAAGAGAGGAAAATGTATGAAACCTAAAAAGAGATTAAAGAGAGAGAGAAAGGTATAAAACCAATGTAAGGATTATGAAGAGAGGAAAATGTATGAAACTCAAAAAGAGATTAAAGAGAGAGAGAAAGGTATAAAACCAATGTGAAGGATTATGAAGAGAGGAAAATGTATGAAACCTAAAAAGAGATTAAAGAGAGAGAGAAAGGTATAAAACCAATGTGAAGGATTATGAAGAGAGGAAAAGGTATGAAACCTATAAAGAGTAAAGAGGAGAGAAAGGTATAAAACCAATGTGAAGGATTATGAAGAGAGGAAAAAAGGTGTGAAACCTATAAAGAGTGTAAAGTGAGAGAGAAAGGTATAAAACCAATGTGAAGGATTATGAAGAGAGAAAATGTATGAAACCTAAAAAAGAGATTAAAGAGAGAGAGAAAGGTATAAAACCAATGTGAAGGATTATGAAGAGAGGAAAATGTATGAAACCTAAAAAGAGATTAAAGAGAGAGAGAAAGGTATAAAACCAATGTGAAGGATTATGAAGAGAGGAAAAGGTATGAAACCTATAAAGAGATTAAAGAGAGAGAGAAAGGTATAAAACCAATGTGAAGGATTATGAAGAGAGGAAAAGGTATGAAACCTATAAAGATTGTAAAGTGAGAGAAAGGTATAAAACCAATGAAGATTATGAAGAGAGGAAATGTATGAAACCTAAAAAGAGATTAAAGAGAGAGAGAAAGGTATAAAACCAATGTGAAGGATTATGAAGAGAGGAAATGTATGAAACCTAAAAAGAGATTAAAGAGAGAGAGAAAGGTATAAAACCAATGTGAAGGATTATGAAGAGAGGAAAGGTATGAAACCCATAAAGAGATTAAAGAGAGAGAGAAAGGTATAAAACCAATGTGAAGGATTATGAAGAGAGGAAAAGGTATGAAACCTATAAAGAGTGTAAAGAGGGAGAGAAAGGTATAAAACCAATGTGAAGGATTATGAAGAGAGGAAAAATGTATGAAACCTAAAAAGAGATTAAAGAGAGAGAGAAAGGTATAAAACCAATGTGAAGGATTATGGTGAAGAGAGGAAAAGGTATGAAACCTATAAAGAGAGTAAAGAGGGAGAGAAAGGTATAAAACCAATGTGAAGGATTATGAAGAGAGGAAAAAGGTGTGAAACCTATAAAGAGTGTAAAGTGAGAGAGAAAGGTATAAAACCAATGTGAAGGATTATGGAAGAGAGGAAAAGGTGTGAAACCTATAAAGAAATTGAAGAGAGAGAGAAAGGTATAAAACCAATGTGAAGGATTATGAAGAGAGGAAAAGGTGTGAAACCTATAAAGAGTGTAAAGGAGAGAGAAAGGTATAAAACCAATGTGAAGGATTATGAAGAGGAAATGTATGAAACCTTAAAAAGAGATTAAAGAGAGAGAGAAAGGTATAAAACCAATGTGAAGGATTATGAAGAGAGGAAATGTATGAAACCTAAAAAGAGATTAAAGAGAGAGAGAAAGGTATAAAACCAATGTGAAGGATTATGAAGAGAGGAAAAGGTATGAAACCTATAAAGAGATTAAAGAGAGAGAAAGGTATAAAACCAATGTGAAGGATTATGAAGAGAGGAAATGTATGAAACCTAAAAAGAGATTAGCAGAGAGAGAAAGGTATAAAACCAATGAAGGATTATGAAGAGAGGAAAATGTATGAAACCTAAAAAGAGATTAAAGAGAGAGAGAAAGGTATAAAACCAATGTGAAGGATTATGAAGAGAGGAAAAGGTATGAAACCTATAAAGAGATTAAAGAGAGAGAGAAAGGTATAAAACCAATGTGAAGGATTATGAAGACAGGAAAAGGTATGAAACCTATAAAGAGTGTAAAGTGAGAGAGAAAGGTATAAAACCAATGTGAAGGATTATGAAGAGAGGAAAATGTATGAAACCTAAAAAGAGATTAAAGAGAGAGAAAGGTATAAAACCAATGTGAAGGATTATGAAGAGAGGAAAATGTATGAAACCTAAAAAGAGATTAAAGAGAGAGAGAAAGGCATAAAACCAAATGTGAAGGATTATGAAGAGAGAAAAGGTATGAAACCTATAAAGAGATTAAAGAGAGAGAGAAAGGTATAAAACCAATGTGAAGGATTATGAAGAGAGGAAAAGGTATGAAACCTATAAAGAGTGTAAAGTGAGAGAGAAAGGTATAAAACCAATGTGAAGGATTATGAAGAGAGGAAAATGTATGAAACCTAAAAAGAGATTAAAGAGAGAGAGAAAGGTATAAAACCAATGTGAAGGATTATGAAGAGAGGAAAAGGTATGAAACCTATAAAGAGATTAAAGAGAGAGAGAAAGGTATAAAACCACTGTGAAGGATTATGAAGAGAGGAAATGTATGAAACCTATAAAGAGTGTAAAGTGGGAGAGAGAAAGGTATAAAACCAATGTGAAGGATTAAGGAAGAGAGGAAAATGTATGAAAAACCTAAAAAGAGATTAAAGAGAGAGAGAAAGGTATAAAACCAATGTGAAGGATTATGAAGAGAGGAAAATGTATGAAACCGAAAAAGAGATTAAAGAGAGAGAGAAAGGTATAAAACCAATGTGAAGGATTATGAAGAGAGGAAAAGTTATGAAACCTATAAAGAGATTAAAGAGAGAGAGAAAGGTATAAAACCAATGTGAAGGATTATGAAGAGAGGAAATGTATGAAACCTATAAAGAGTGTAAAATGAGAGAGAAAGGTATAAAACCAATGTGAAGGATTATGAAGAGAGGAAAATGTATGAAACCTATAAAGAGTGTAAAGTGAGAGAGAAAGGTATAAAACCAATGTGAAGGATTATGAAGAGAGAAAATGTATGAAACCTAAAAAGAGATTAAAGAGAGAGAGAAAGGTATAAAACCAATGTGAAGGATTATGAAGAGAGGAAAATGTATGAAACCTGAAAAGAGATTAAAGAGAGAGAGAAAGGTATAAAACCAATGTGAAGGATTATGAAGAGAGGAAAATGTATGAAACCTAAAAAGAGATTAAAGAGAGAGAGAAAGGCATAAAACCAATGTGAAGGATTATGAAGAGAGGAAAATGTATGAAACCTAAAAAGAGATTAAAGAGAGAGAAAGGTATAAAACCAATGTGAAGGATTATGAAGAGAGGAAAAGGTGTGAAACCAATAAAGAGAGTAAAGAGAGAGAAAAAAGGTATAAAACCATTGTGAAGGATTATGAAGAGAGGAAAAGGTATGAAACCTATAAAGAGTGTAAAGTGAGAGAGAAAGGTATAAAACCAATGTGAAGGATTATGAAGAGAGGAAAAGGTATGAAACCTATAAAGAGAGTAAAGAGGGAGAGAAAGGTATAAAACCAATGTGAAGGATTATGAAGAGAGGAAAAGGTATGAAACCTAAAAAGAGATTAAAGAGAGAGAGAAAGGTATAAAACCAATGTGAAGGATTATGAAGAGAGGAAAAGGTATGAAACCAATAAAGAGAGTAAAGAGAGAGAGAAAGGTATAAAAAACCAATGTGAAGGATTATGAAGAGAGGAAAATGTATGAAACCTATAAAGAGAGTAAAGTGAGAGAGAAAGGTATAAAACCAATGTGAAGGATTATGAAGAGAGGAAAATGTATGAAACCTATAAAGAGTGTAAAGGAGAGAGAAAGGTATAAAACCAATGTGAAGGATTATGAAGAGAGGAAAAGGTATGAAACCTAAAAGAGATTAAAGAGAGAGAGAAAGGTATAAAACCAATGTGAAGGATTATGAAGAGAGGAAAAATGTATGAAACCTAAAAAGAGATTAAAGAGAGAGAGAAAGGTATAAAACCAATGAAGGATTATGAAGAGAGTGAAAAGGTATGAAACCTATAAAGAGAGTAAAGAGGGAGAGAGAAAGGTATAAAACCAATGAAGGATTATGAAGAGAGGAAAGGTAAGAAACCTATAAAGAGTGTAAAGTGAGAGAAAGGTATAAAACCAATGAAGGATTATGAAGAGAGGAAAAGGTATGAAACCTATAAAGAGATTAAAGAGAGAGAGAAAGGTATAAAACCAATGTGAAGGATTATGAAGAGAGGAAATGTATGGAACCTAAAAAGAGATTAAAGAGAGAGAGAAAGGTATAAAACCAATGTGAAGGATTATGAAGAGAGGAAAAGGTATGAAACCTATAAAGAGAGTAAAGAGGGAGAGAAAGGTATAAAACCAATGTGAAGGATTATGAAGAGAGGAAAAAGGTATGAAACCTATAAAGAGTGTAAAGTGAGAGAGAAAGGTATAAAACCAATGTGAAGGATTATGAAGAGAGGAAAAGGTGTGAAACCTATAAAGAGTGTAAAGTGAGAGAGAAAGGTATAAAACCAATGTGAAGGATTATGAAGAGAGGGAAAAGTTATGAAACCTATAAAGAGAGTAAAGAGGGAGAGAAAGGTATAAAACCAATGTGAAGGATTATGAAGAGAGGAAAAGGTATGAAACCTATAAAGAGTGTAAAGTGAGAGAGAAAGGTATAAACCAATGAGAAGGATTTATGAAGAGAGGAAAGGTATGAAACCCATAAAGAGATTAAAGAGAGAGAGAAAGGTATAAAACCAATGTGAAGGATTATGAAGAGAGGAAAAATGTATGAAACCTAAAAAGAGATTAAAGAGAGAGAGAAAGGTATAAAACCAATGTGAAGGATTATGAAGAGAGGAAAATGTATGAAACCTAAAAAGAGATTAAAGAGAGAGAGAAAGGTATAAAACCAATGTGAAGGATTATGAAGAGAGGAAAATGGCGAAACTCAAAAGAGATTAAAGAGAGAGAGAAAGGTATAAAACCAATGTGAAGGATTATGAAGAGAGGAAAAGGTATGAAACCTATAAAGAGAGTAAAGAGGGAGAGAAAGGTATAAAACCAATGTGAAGGATTATGAAGAGAGGAAAAGGTGTGAAACCTATAAAGAGTGTAAAGTGAGAGAGAAAGGTATAAAACCAATGTGAAGGATTATGAAGAGAGGAAAATGTATGAAACCTAAAGAGATTAAAGAGAGAGAGAGAAAGGTATAAAACCAATGTGAAGGATTATGAAGAGAGTAGGGAAAATGTATGAAACCTAAAAGAGATTAAAGAGAGAGAGAAAGGTATAAAACCAATGTGAAGGATTATGAAGAGAGGAAAAGGTATGAAACCTATAAAGAGATTAAAGAGAGAGAGAAAGGTATAAAACCAATGAAGGATTATGAAGAGAGGAAAAGGTATGAAACCTATAAAGAGTGTAAAGTGAGAGAGAAAGGTATAAAACCAATGTGAAGGATTATGAAGAGAGGAAAATGAAGGAAACCCAAAAGAGATTAAAGAGAGAGAGAAAGGTATAAAACCAATGTGAAGGATTAAGAAGAGAGGAAATGTATGAAACTAAAAGAGATTGAAGAGAGAGAGAAAGGTATAAAACCAATGTGAAGGATTATGAAGAGAGGAAAAGGTATGAAACCCATAAAGAGATTAAAGAGAGAGAGAAAGGTATAAAACCAATGTGAAGGATTATGAAGAGAGGAAAAGGTATGAAACCTATAAAGAGTGTAAAGAGGGAGAGAAAGGTATAAAACCAATGTGAAGGATTATGAAGAGAGGAAAATGTATGAAACCTAAAAAGAGATTAAAGAGAGAGAGAAAGGTATAAAACCAATGTGAAGGATTATGAAGAGAGGAAAAGGTATGAAACCTATAAAGAGAGTAAAGAGGGAGAGAAAGGTATAAAACCAATGTGAAGGATTATGAAGAAGAGAGGAAAAGGTGTGAAACCTATAAAGAGTGTAAAGTGAGAGAGAAAGGTATAAAACCAATGTGAAGGATTATGAAGAGAGGAAAAGGTGTGAAACCTATAAAGAAATTAAAGAGAGAGAGAAAGGTATAAAACCAATGTGAAGGATTATGAAGAGAGGAAAAGGTGTGAAACCTATAAAGAGTGTAAAGTGAGAGAGAAAGGTATAAAACCAATGTGAAGGATTATGAAGAGAGGAAATGTATGAAACCTAAAAAGAGATTAAAGAGAGAGAGAAAGGTATAAAACCAATGTGAAGGATTATGAAGAGAGGAAAATGTATGAAACCTAAAAAGAGATTAAAGAGAGAGAGAAAGGTATAAAACCAATGTGAAGGATTATGAAGAGAGGAAAAGTTATGAAACCTATAAAGAGATTAAAGAGAGAGAGAAAGGTATAAAACCAATGTGAAGGATTATGAAGAGAGGAAAATGTATGAAACCTAAAAAGAGATTAAAGAGAGAGAGAAAGGTATAAAACCAATGTGAAGGATTATGAAGAGAGGAAAATGTATGAAACCTAAAAAGAGATTAAAGAGAGAGAGAAAGGTATAAAACCAATGTGAAGGATTATGAAGAGAGGAAAAGGTATGAAACCTATAAAGAGATTAAAGAGAGAGAGAAAGGTATAAAACCAATGTGAAGGATTATGAAGAGAGGAAAAGGTATGAAACCTATAAAGAGTGTAAAGTAGAGAGAAAGGTATAAAACCAATGTGAAGGATTATGAAGAGAGGAAAATGTATGAAACCTAAAAAGAGATTAAAGAGAGAGAGAAAGGTATAAAACCAATGTGAAGGATTATGAAGAGAGGAAAATGTATGAAACCTAAAAAGAGATTAAAGAGAGAGAGAAAGGTATAAAACCAATGTGAAGGATTATGAAGAGAGGAAAATGGTATGAAACCTATAAAAAGAGATTAAAGAGAGAGAGAAAGGTATAAAACCAATGAAGGATTATGAAGAGAGGAAAAGGTATGAAACCTATAAAGAGTGTAAAGTGAGAGAGAAAGGATAAAACCAATGTGAAGGATTATGAAGAGAGGAAAATGTATGAAACCTAAAAAGAGATTAAAGAGAGAGAGAAAGGTATAAAACCAATGTGAAGGATTATGAAGAGAGGAAAAGGTATGAAACCTATAAAGAGATTAAAGAGAGAGAGAAAGGTATAAAACCACTGTGAAGATTATGAAGAGAGGAAAATGTATGAAACCTATAAAGAGTGTAAAGTGAGAGAGAAAGGTATAAAACCAATGTGAAGGATTATGAAGAGAGGAAAATGTATGAAACCTAAAAAGAGATTAAAGAGAGAGAGAAAGGTATAAAACCAATGTGAAGGATTATGAAGAGAGGAAAATGTAGAAACCTAAAAAGAGATTAAAGAGAGAGAGAAAGGTCACTAAAACCAATGTGAAGGATTATGAAGAGAGGAAAAGGTATGAAACCTATAAAGAGATTAAAGAGAGAGAGAAAGGTATAAAACCAATGTGAAGGATTATGAAGAGAGGAAATGTATGAAACCTATAAAGAGTGTAAAGTGAGAGAGAAAGGTATAAAACCAATGTGAAGGATTATGAAGAGAGGAAATGTATGAAACCTATAAAGAGTGTAAAGTGAGAGAGAAAGGTATAAAACCAATGTGAAGGATTATGAAGAGAGGAAAATGTATGAAACCCAAAAAGAGATTAAAGAGAGAGAGAAAGGTATAAAACCAATGTGAAGGATTATGAAGAGAGGAAAATGTATGAAACCTAAAAAGAGATTAAAGAGAGAGAGAAAGGTATAAAACCAATGTGAAGGATTATGAAGAGAGGAAAATGTATGAAACCTAAAAAGAGATTAAAGAGAGAGAGAAAGGTATAAAACCAATGAAGGATTATGAAGAGAGGAAAATGTATGAAACCTAAAAGAGATTAAAGAGAGAGAGAAAGGTATAAAACCAATGTGAAGGATTAATGAAGAGAGGAAAAGGTGT
>JBBBDQ010008528.1:0-13269 GCA_037127315.1 Ascarosepion bandense
TATTTCTTGAATGTTTTGTTTTCAATAAATAGTCAATCTGCTTCCTAAAGCAACTATTCTTATTTCTTGAATGTTTTGTTTTCAATAAATAGTCAATCTGCTTCCTAAAGCAACTATTCTTATTTCTTGAATGTTTTGTTTTCAATAAATAGTCAATCTGTTTCCTAAAACAACTATTCTTATTTCTTGAATGTTTTGTTTTCAATAAATAGTCAATCTGCTTCCTAAAAAAACTATTCTTATTTCTTGAATGTTTTGTTTTCAATAAATAGTCAATCTGCTTCCTAAAACAACTATTCTTATTTCTTGAATGTTTTGTTTTCAATAAATAGTCAATCTGCTTCCTAAAAAAACTATTCTTACTTCTTGAATGTTTTGTTTTCACTAAATAGTCAATCTGCTTCCTAAAGCAACTATTCTTATTTCTTGAAGGTTTTGTTTTCAATAAATAGTCAATCTGCTTCCTAAAACAACTATTCTTATTTCTTGAATGTTTTGTTTTCAATAAATAGTCAATCTGCTTCCTAAAGCAACTATTCTTATTTCTTGAATGTTTTGTTTTCAATAAATAGTTAATCTGCTTCCTAAAGCAACTATACTTATTTCTTGAATATTTTGTTTTCAATAAATAGTCAATCTGCTTCCTAAAACAACTATTCTTATTTCTTGAATGTTTTGTTTTCAATAAATAGTCAATCTGCTTCCTAAAGCAACTATTCTTATTTCTTGAATGTTTTGTTTTCAATAAATAGTCAATCTGCTTCCTAAAACAACTATTCTTCTTTCTTGAATGTTTTGTTTTCAATAAATAGTCAATCTGCTTCCTAAAGCAACTATTCTTATTTCTTGAATGTTTTGTTTTCAATAAATAGTCAATCTGCTTCCCAAAGCAACTATTCTTATTTCTTGAATGTTTTGTTTTCAACAAATAGTCAATCTGTTTCCTAAAGCAACTATTCTTATTTCTTGAATGTTTTGTTTTCAATAAATAGACAATCTGCTTCCTAAAACAACTATTCTTATTTCTTGAATGTTTTGTTTTCAATAAATAGTCAATCTGCTTCCTAAAGCAACTATTCTTATTTCTTGAATGTTTTGTTTTCAATAAATAGTCAATCTGCTTCCTAAAACAACTATTCTTATTTCTTGAATGTTTTGTTTTCAATAAATAGTCAATCTGCTTCCTAAAGCAACTATTCTTATTTCTTGAATGTTTTGTTTTCAATAAATAGTCAATCTGCTTCCTAAAACAACTATTCTTATTTCTTGAATGTTTTGTTTTCAATAAATAGTCAATCTGCTTCCTAAAGCAACTATTCTTATTTCTTGAATGTTTTGTTTTCAATAAATAGTCAATCTGCTTCCTGAAACAACTATTCTTATTTCTTGAATGTTTTGTTTTCAATAAATAGTCAATCTGCTTCCTAAAGCAACTATTCTTATTTCTTGAATGTTTTGTTTTCAATAAATAGTCAATCTGTTTCCTAAAACAACTATTCTTATTTCTTGAATGTTTTGTTTTCAATAAATAGTCAATCTGCTTCCTAAAAAAACTATTCTTATTTCTTGAATGTTTTGTTTTCAATAAATAGTCAATCTGCTTCCTAAAACAACTATTCTTATTTCTTGAATGTTTTGTTTTCAATAAATAGTCAATCTGCTTCCTAAAAAAACTATTCTTACTTCTTGAATGTTTTGTTTTCACTAAATAGTCAATCTGCTTCCTAAAGCAACTATTCTTATTTCTTGAATGTTTTGTTTTCAATAAATAGTCAATCTGCTTCCTAAAACAACTATTCTTATTTCTTGAATGTTTTGTTTTCAATAAATAGTCAATCTGCTTCCTAAAGCAAGTATTCTTATTTCTTGAATGTTTTGTTTTCAATAAATAGTTAATCTGCTTCCTGAAGCAACTATTCTTATTTCTTGAATGTTTTGTTTTCAATAGTCAATCTGCTTCCTAAAACAACTATTCTTATTTCTTGAATGTTTTGTTTTCAATAAATAGTCAATCTGCTTCCTAAAGCAACTATTCTTATTTCCTGAATGTTTTGTTTTCAATAAATAGTCAATCTGCTTCCTAAAACAACTATTCTTGTTTCTTGAATGTTTTGTTTTCAATAAATAGTCAATCTGCTTCCTAAAACAACTATTCTTATTTCTTGAATGTTTTGTTTTCAATAAATAGTCAATCTGCTTCCTAAAACAACTATTCTTATTTCTTGAATGTTTTGTTTTCAATAAATAGTCAATCTGCTTCCTAAAGCAACTATTCTTATTTCTTGAATGTTTTGTTTTCAATAAATAGTCAATCTGCTTCCTAAAACAACTATTCTTATTTCTTGAATGTTTTGTTTTCAATAAATAGTCAATCTGCTTCCTAAAACAACTATTCTTATTTCTTGAATGTTTTGTTTTCAATAAATAGTCAATCTGCTTCCTAAAAAAACTATTCTTATTTCTTGAATGTTTTGTTTTCAATAAATAGTCAATCTGCTTCCTAAAGCAACTATTCTTATTTCTTGAAGGTTTTGTTTTCAATAAATAGTCAATCTGCTTCCTAAAACAACTATTCTTATTTCTTGAATGTTTTGTTTTCAATAAATAGTCAATCTGCTTCCTAAAACAACTATTCTTATTTCTTGAATGTTTTGTTTTCAATAAATAGTCAATCTGTTTCCTAAAGCAACTATTCTTATTTCTTGAATGTTTTGTTTTCAATAAATAGTCAATCTGCTTCCTAAAACAACTATTCTTATTTCTTGAATGTTTTGTTTTCAATAAATAGTCAATCTGCTTCCTAAAACAACTATTCTTATTTCTTGAATGTTTTGTTTTCAATAAATAGTCAATCTGCTTCCTAAAACAACTATTCTTATTTCTTGAATGTTTTGTTTTCAATAAATAGTCAATCTGCTTCCTAAAACAACTATTCTTATTTCTTGAATGTTTTGTTTTCAATAAATAGTCAATCTGCTTCCTAAAACAACTATTCTTATATCTTGAATGTTTTGTTTTCAATAAATAGTCAATCTGCTTCCTAAAGCAACTATTCTTATTTCTTGAATGTTTTGTTTTCAATAAATAGTCAATCTGCTTCCTAAAACAACTATTCTTATTTCTTGAATGTTTTGTTTTCAATAAATAGTCAATCTGCTTCCTCAAACAACTATTCATATTTCTTGAATGTTTTGTTTTCAATAAATAGTCAATCTGCTTCCTAAAGCAACTATTCTTATTTCTTGAATGTTTTGTTTTCAATAAATAGCCAATCTGATTCCTAAAGCAACTATTCTTATTTCTTGAATGTTTTGTTTTCAATAGATAGTCAATCTGCTTCCTAAAGCAACTATTCTTTTTCTTGAATGTTTTGTTTTCAATAAATAGCCAATCTGCTTCCTAAAACAACTATTCTTATTTCTTGAATGTTTTGTTTTCAATAAATAGTCAATCTGCTTCCTGAAGCAACTATTCTTATTTCTTGAATGTTTTGTTTTCAATAAATAGTCAATCTGCTTCCTGAAGTAACTATTCTTATTTCTTGAATGTTTTGTTTTCAATAAATAGTCAATCTGCTTCCTAAAGCAAGTATTCTTATTTCTTGAATGTTTTGTTTTCAATAAATAGTCAATCTGCTTCCTAAAGCAACTATTCTTATTTCTTGAATGTTTTGTTTTCAATAAATAGTCAATCTGCTTCCTAAAGCAACTATTCTTATTTCTTGAATGTTTTGTTTTCAATAAATAGTCAATCTGCTTCCTAAAGCAACTATTCTTATTTCTTTAATGTTTTGTTTTCAATAAATAGTCAATCTGCTTCCTAAAACAACTATTATTATTTCTTGAATGTTTTGTTTTCAATAAATAGTCAATCTGCTTCCTAAAGCAACTATTCTTATTTCCTGAATGTTTTGTTTTCAATAAATAGTCAATCTGCTTCCTAAAGCAACTATTCTTATTTTTTGAATGTTTTGTTTTCAATAAATAGTCAATCTGCTTCCTAAAGCAACTATTCTTATTTCTTGAATGTTTTGTTTTCAATAAATAGTCAATCTCCCTCCTGAAGCAACTATTCTTATTTCTTGAATGTTTTGTTTTCAATAAATAGTCAATCTGCTTCCTAAAGCAATTATTCTTCTTTCTTGAATGTTTTGTTTTCAATAAATAGTCAATCTGCTTCCTAAAACAACTATTCTAATTTCTTGAATGTTTTGTTTTCAATAAATAGTCAATCTGCTTCCTAAAACAACTATTCTTATTTCTTGAATGTTTTGTTTTCAATAAATAGTCAATCTGCATCCTAAAACAACTATTTTATTTCTTGAATGTTTTGTTTTCAATAAATAGTCAATCTGCTTCCTAAAGTAACTATTCTAATTTCTTGAATGTTTTGTTTTCACAAATAGTCAATCTGCTTCCTAAAACAACTATTCTTATTTTTGAATGTTTCTGTTTTCAATAAATAGTCAATCTGCTTCCTAAAACAACTATTCTTATTTCTTGAATGTTTTGTTTTCAATAAATAGTCAATCTGTTTCCTAAAGCAAATTATTCTTATTTCTTGAATGCCTTTTGTTTTCAACAGTCAATCTGCTTCCTAAAGTAACTATTCTTTATTTTTTTGAATGTTTTCAATAAACAGTCAATCTGCTTCCTAAAACAACTATTCTTATTTCTTGAATGTTTGTCATAATAAATAGTCAATCTGCTTCCTAAAAACAACTTTCATTCTATTTTTTGAATGTTTTAGTTTTCAATAAAGCTGAATAATCTGCTTCCAAAGCAACTATTCTTATTTCTGAATGTTTTGTTTTCAATAAATAGTCAATCTGCTTCCTAAAGCAACTATTCTTATTTCTTGAATGTTTTGTTTTCAATAAATAGTCAATCTGCTTCCCACAAAACTATTCTAATTTCTTGAATGTTTTGTTTTCAATAAATAGTCAATCTGCTTCCCAAAACAACTATTCTTATTTCTTGAATGTTTTGTTGCAATAAAATAGTCATCTGCTTCCAAAAACAACTATTCTTATTTCTTGAATGTTTTGTTTTCACAAATAGTCAATCTGTTTCCCAAAGCAACTATTCTTATTTCTTGAATGTTTTGTTTTCTTAAATAAATAGTCACAATCTGCTTCCCAAAGTAACTATTCTTATTTCTTGAATGTTTTGTTTTCAATAAATAGTCAATCTGCTTCCTAAAACAACTATTCTTATTTCTTTGAATGTTTTGTTTTCAATAAATAGTCAATCTGCTTCAAACAACTATTCTTATTTTTTGGAATGTTTTGTTTTCAATAAATATCAATCTTGCTTCCTGTGTGCCAAACTATTCTTATTTCTTGAATGTTTTATGTTTTCAATAAATAGTCAACTTTTCCTAGCAACTATTCTTATTTCTTGAATGTTTTGTTTTCAATAAATGTCAATCTTGCTTCCTAAAACAACTATTCTTATTTCTGAATGTTTTGTTTTCAATAAATAGTCAATCTGCTTCCTAAAACAACTATTCTTATTTCTTGAATGTTTTGTTTTCATAATAAATAGTCAATCTGCTTCCTAAAACAACTATTCTTTATTTCTTGAATGTTTTGTTTTCACAAAATAGTCAATCTGCTTCCTAAAACAACTATTCTTATTTCTTGAATGTTTTGTTTTCAATAAATAGTCAATCTGCTTCCTAAAACAACTATTCTTATTACTTCTGAATGTTTTGTTTTCACAAATAGTCAATCTGCTTCCAAAACAACTATTCTTATTTCTTGAATGTTTTGTTTTCAATAAATAGTCAATCTGCTTCCTAAAGCAACTATTCTTATTTTTGAATGTTTTGTTTTCACAAATAGTTTGCATCTGCTTCCATATTATTCTAATTTCTTGAATGTTTTGTTTTCACAAATAGTCAATCTTGCTTCCTAAAACAACTATTCCTGTTTCTTGAATGTTTTGTTTTCAATAAATAGTCAATCTGCTTCCTAAAACAACTATTCTTATTTCTTGAATGTTTTGTTTACAATAAATAGTCAATCTGCTTCATAAAGCAATTATTCTTATTTCTTGAATGTTTGCCATTGTAACAGTCAATCTGCTTCCTAAAACAACTATTCTTTATTTCTTTGAATGTTTTGTTTTCAGTAAATAGTCAATCTGCTTCCCCAAAGCAACTATTCTTAGCTTTGAATGTTTTGTTTTCAATAAATAGTCAATCTGCTTCCTAAAACAACTATTCTTATTTCTTGAATGTTTTGCTTTCAATAAATAGTCAATCTGCTTCCCTAAAGCAACTATTCTTATTTCTTGAATGTTTTGTTTTCAATAAATAGTCAATCTGCTTCCCAAAGCAACTATTCTTTATTTCTACGTTTTGTTTTCACAAATAGTCAATCTTGCTTCCTAAAACAACTATTCTTATTTCTTGAATGTCATTTTCAATAAATAGTCAATCTGCTTCCTAAAGCAACTATTCTTATTTCTTGAATGTTTTGTTTTCACAAATAGTCAATCTGCTTCAAAACAACTATTCTTTATTTCTGAATGTTTTGTTTTCAATAAATAGTCAATCTGCTTCCAAAGCAACTATTCTATTTCTTGAATGTTTTGTTTTCAATAAATAGTCAATCTGCTTCCTAAAGCAACTAGCTCTTATTTCTTGAATGTTTTGTTTTCAATAAATAGTCAATCTGCTTCCTAAAGCAACTATTCTTATTTCTTGAATGTTTTGTTTTCAATAAATAGTCAATCTGACTTCTAAAGCAACTATTCTTATTTCTTGAATGTTTTGTTTTCAATAAATAGTCAATCTGCTTCCTAAAACATCTATTCTTATTTCTTGAATGTTTTGTTTTCAATAAATAGTCAATCTGCTTCCTAAAAGCAACTTTTATTTCTTGAATGTTTTGTTTTCTCATAAATAGCCAATCTGCTTCCTAAAGCAACTATTCTTATTTCTTGAATGTTTTGTTTTCAATAAACAGTCAATCTGCTTCTAAAATAACTATTCTTATTTCTTTGAATGTTTTGTTTTCAATAAATAGTCAATCTGCTTCCTAAAACAACTGTTCTTATTTAATGTTTTGTTTTCAATAAATAGCCAATCTGCTTCCTAAAACAACTATTCTTATTTCCTTTAATTGTTTGTTTTCAATAAATAGTCAATCTGCTTCCTAAAACAACTATTCTTATTTCTTGAATGTTTTGTTTTCAATAAATAGTCAATCTGCTTCCTAAACAACTATTTTATTTCTTGAATGTTTTGTTTTCAATAAATAGACAATCTGGCTTCCAAAAACAACTATTCTTATTTCTTTTTGGAATGTTTGTTTTCAATAAATAGTCAATCTGCTTCCTAAAACAACTATTCTGCTCTTGAATGTTTTGCTTTCAATAAATAGTCAATCTGCTTCCCAAAACAACTATTCTTATTTCTGAATATTTGTTTTCAATAAATAGTCAATCTGCTTCCAAAAACAACTATTCTTATTTCTTTGAATGTTTTGTTTTCAATAAATAGTCAATCTGCTTCAAAACAACTATTCTTATTTTTTGAATGTTTTGTTTTCAATAAATAGTCAATCTGCTTCCTAAAACAACTATTCTTATTTCTTGAATGTTTTGTTTTCAATAAATATTCAATCTGCATCCTAAAACAACTATTCTTATTTCTTGAATGTTTTGTTTTCTATTGTGTTTAGTCAAACTGTTTCCTAAAACAACTATTTCAATTTCTTGAATGTTTTGTTTTCAATAAATAGTCAATCTGCTTCCTAAAACAACTATTCCTATTTCTTTAATGTTTTGTTTTCAATAAATAGTCAATCTGCTTCCTAAAACAACTATTTCATTTCTTGAATGTTTTGTTTACAATAAATAGTCAATCTGTTTACAAAGCAATTATTCTTATTTCTTGAATGTTTTGCTTCTAATAAAATAGCCAATCTGCTTCCTAAAACAACTATTCTTATTTCTTAATGTTTTGTTTTCAGTAAATAGTCAATCTGCTTCCTAAAGCAACTATTCTTATTTTCTGAATGTTTTGTTTTCAATAAATATCAACTTGCCTAAAATAACTATTCTTATTTCTTTGAATGTTTTGTTTTCAATAAATAGTCAATCTGCTTCCTAAAGCAACTATTCTTATTTCTTGAATGTTTTGTTTTCAATAAATAGTCAATCTGCTTCCTAAAGCAACTATTCTTATTTCTTGAATGTTTTAGTTTTCTACTAAATATCAATCTGCTTCCTAAAAACAACTATTCTTATTTCTTGAATGTTTTGTTTTCATTAAATAAATAATCTGTTTCCTAAAGCAACTATTCTTATTTCTTGGAATGTTTTGTTTTCAATAAATAGTCAATCTGCTTCCAAAAAACAACTATTCTTATTTCTTGAATGTTTTGTTTTCAATAAATAGTCAATCTGCTTCCTAAAGCAACTATTCTTATTTCTTCAATGTTTTGTTTTCAATAAATAGTCAATCTGCTTCCTAAAGCAACTATTCTTATTTCTTGAATGTTTTGTTTTCAATAAATAGTCAATCTGCTTCCTAAAGCAACTATTCTTATTTCTTGAATGTTTTGTTTTCAATAAATAGTCAACTTTGCTTCCTAAAGCAACTATTCCTTATTTCTTGAATGCTTGCCAATAAATATTTAATCTGCTTCCTAAACAATCATTTTATTTCTTGAATGTTTTGTTTTCAATAAATAGTCAATCTGCTTCCTAAAGCAAACTATTCTTATTTCTTGAATGTTTTGTTTTCAATAAACAGTCAATCTGCTTCCTAAAACAACTGCTCTATTTCTTGAATGTTTTGTTTTCACAAATAGTCAATCTGCTTCCTAAAACAATGTTCTTATTTCTTGAATGCTTTGTTTTCAATAAATAGTCAATCTGCTTCCAAAACAACTATTCTTATTTCTTGAATGTTTTGTTTTCAATAAATAGTCAATCTGCTTCCTAAAACAACTATTCTTATTTCTTGAATGTTTTGTTTCTAATAAATAGTCAATCTGCTTCCTAAAACAACTATTCTTATTTCTGAATGTTTTGTTTTCACAATAGTCAATCTGCTTCCTAAAGCAACTATTCTTATTCTCTTGAATGTTTTGTTTTCAATAAATAGTCAATCTGCTTCCTAAACAACTATTCTTATTTCTTGAATGTTTTGTTTTCAATAAATAGTCAATCTGTTTCTAAACAACTATTCTTATTTCTTGAATGTTTTGTTTTCAATAAATAGTCAACTAAGCCTCCTAAAGCAACTATTCTTATTTCTTGAATGTTTTGTTTTCAATAAATAGTCAATCTGCTTCCTAAAAACAACTATTCTTAATTCTTGAATGTTTTGTTTTCAATAAATAGTCAATCTGCTTCCTAAAGCAACTATTCTTATTTCTTGAATGTTTTGTTTTCAATAAATAGTCAATCTGCTTCCTAAAACAACTATTCTAATTTCTTGGAATGCTTTGTTTTCAATAAATATTAATCTGCTTCCTAAAACAACTATTCTTAATTCTTTGAATGTTTTGTTTTCAATAAATAGTCAATCTGCTTCTCAAATAACTATTCTTATTTCTTGAATGTTTTGTTTTCAATAAATTGTCAATCTGCTTCCTAAAACAATCATTCATATTTCTGAATGTTTTGTTTTCAATAAATAGACAATCTGCTTCCTAAAAACAACTATTCTTATTTCTTGAATGTTTTGTTTTCAATAAATAGTCAATCTGCTTCCTAAAACAACTATTCTTAATTCTTGAATGTTTTGCTTTTTATAAATAGTCAACCTGCTTCCTAAAGCAACTATTCTTATTTCGAATGTTTTGTTTTCAATAAATAGTCAATCTGCTTCCTAAAACAACTATTCTAATTTCTTGAATGTTTTGTTTTCAATAAATAGTCAATCTGCTTCCTAAAACAACTATCTTTATTTCTTGAATGTTTTGTTTTCAATAAATAGTCAATCTGCTTCCTAAAATACTGAATTTGTTCATTTCTTGAATGTTTTGTGTTCAATAAATAGCCATCTGCTTCCAAAGCAACTATTCTTATTTCTTGAATGTTTTATTTTCACTAAATAGTCAATCTGCTTCCTAAAACAACTATTCTTATTTCTTGAATGTTTTAGTTTTCAATAAATAGTCAATCTGCTTCCTGAAACAACTATTCTTATTTCTTGAATGTTTTGTTTTCAATAAATAGACAATCTGCTTCCCTAAAACAACTATTCTTATTTCTTGAATGTTTTGTTTTCAATAAATAGTCAATCTGCTTCCTAAAACAACTATTATTATTTCTGAAATGTTTTGCTTTTCAATAAAATAGTCAATCTGCTTCCTAAAAAAACTATTCTTATTTCTTGAATGTTTTGTTTTCAATAAATAGTCAACTAAGCTTCCTGTAAACAACTATTCTTATTTTCTGAATGTTTTGTTTTCAATAAATAGTCAATCTGCTTCCTAAAACAACTATTCTTATTTCTTGAATGTTTTGTTTTCAATAAATAGTCAATCTGCTTCCTAAAACAACAATTCTAATTTCTGAATGTTTTGTTTTCAATAAATAGTCAATCTGCATCCTAAAACAACTATTCTTATTTCTTGAATGTTTTGTTTTCAATAAATAGTCAATCTGCTTCCTAAAACAACTATTCTTATTTCTTGAATGTTTTGTTTTCAATAAATAGTCAATCTGCTTCCTAAAACAACTATTCTAATTTCTTGAATGTTTTGTTTTCAATAAATAGTCAATCTGCTTCCTAAAACAACTATTCTTATTTCTTGAATGTTTTGTTTTCAATAAATAGTCAATCTGCTTCCTAAAACAACTATTCATATTTCTTGAATGTTTTGTTTTCAATAAATAGTCAATCTGCTTCCTATAACAACTATTCTTATTTCTTGAATATTTTGTTTTCAATAAATAGTCAATCTGCTTCCTAAAACAACTATTCTTATTTCTTGAATTTTTTGTTTTCAATAAATAGTCAATCTGCTTCCTAAAGCAACTATTCTTATTTCTTGAATGTTTTGTTTTCAATAAATAGTCAATCTGCTTCCTAAAACAAATACTCTTATTTCTTGATTGTTTTGTTTTCAATAAATAGTCAGTCTGCTTCCTAAAACAACTATTCTTATTTCTTGAATGTTTTGTTTTCAATAAATAGTCAATCTGCTTCCTAAAACAACTATTCTTATTTCTTGAATGTTTTGTTTTCAATAAATAGTCAATCTGATTCCTAAAGCAACTATTCTTATTTCTTGAATGTTTTGTTTTCAGTAAATAGTCAATCTGCTTCATAAAACAACTATTCTTATTTCTTGAATGTTTTGTTTTCAATAAATAGTCAATCTGCTTCCTAAAGCAATTATTCTTATTTCTTGAATGTTTTGTTTTCAATAAATAGTCAATCTGCTTCCTAAAGCAACTATTCTTATTTCTTGAATGTTTTGTTTTCAATAAATAGTCAATCTGCTTCCTAAAACAACTATTCTTATTTCTTGAATGTTTTGTTTTCAATAAATAGTCAATCTGCTTCCTAAAACAACTATTCTAATTTCTTGAATATTTTGTTTTCAATAAATAGTCAATCTGCTTCCTAAAACAACTATTCTTATTTCTTGAATGTTTCGTTTTCAATAAATAGTCAATCTGTTTCGTAAAACAACTATTCTTATTTCTGAATGTTTTGTTTTCAATAAATAGCCAATCTGATTCCTAAAGCAACTATTCTTATTTCTTGAATGTTTTGTTTTCACAAATAGTCAATCTGCTTCTAAAACAACTATTCTAATTTTGAATGTTTTGTTTTCAATAAATAGTCAATCTGCTTTCTAAAACAACTATTCTTATTTCTGAATGTTTTGTTTTCAATAAATAGTCAATCTGCTTCCTAAAAACAACTATTCTTATTTCTTGAATGTTTTGTTTTCACAAATAACAATCTGCTTCCCAAAACAACTATTCTTATTTCTTTGAATGTTTTGTTTTCAAATAGTCAACCTGATTCCTAAAGCAACTATTCTTATTTCTTGAATGTTTTGTTTTCAATGTTAACAATCTGTTTCCTAAAACAACTATTCTTATTTCTGAATGTTTTGCTTTCACAAATAGTCAATCAGCTTTCCTAAAGCAACTATTCTATTTCTTGAATGTTTTGTTTTCAATAAATAGTCAATCTGCTTCCTAAAACAGCTATTATTATTTCTTGAATGTTTTGTTTTCAATAAATAGTCAATCTGCTTCCTAAAAACAACTATTCTTATTTCTTGAATGTTTTGTTTTCAATAAATAGTCAATCTGCTTCCTAAAACAACTATTCTTTTTTCTTTGAATGTTTTGTTTTCACAACAGTCAATCTGCTTCCAAAGCAACTATTCTATTTTCTTGAATGTTTTGTTTTCAATAAATAGTCAATCTGCTTCCTAAAACAAAGGATATTCTATTTCTTGAATGTTTTGTTTTCAATAAATAGTCAATCTGCTTCCTGTGCCAACTATTCTTATTTCTTGAATGTTTGTTTTCAATAAATAGTCAAATCTGCTTCCTAAAGCACCATTTTATTTCTTGAATGTTTTGTTTTCAATAAAAATAGTCAATCTGCTTCCCAAACCACTTGCTTTGTTTTAATGTTTGCTTTACAAAGAAGCCATCAGTTTCTCCAAAAACAACTGTTCTTATTTCTTGAATGTTTTGTTTCACAAATAGTCAATCTGCTCTCCTAAAACGACTATTCTTATTTCTTGAATGTTTTGTTTTCAATAAATAGACAATCTGCTTCCTTATATAACTATTCTTTATTTCTTTTTGAATGTTTTGTTTTCACAAATAGTCAATCTGCTTCCTAAAGCAACTATTCTTATTTCTTGAATGTTTTGTTTTCACAATAAATAGTCAATCTGCTTCCCTAAAACGATCACTGGCTTTCTTGAATGTTTTGTTTTCAATAAATAGAAAATCTGCTTCCTTATATAACTATTCTTATTTGAATGTTTTGTTTTCAATAAATAGTCAATCTGCTTCCAAAGCAACTATTCTTATTTCTTGAATGTTTTGTTTTCAAAAAATAGTCAATCTGCTTCCTAAAGCAACCATTCTTATTTCGAATGTTTTGTTTTCAATAAATAATAATCTGCTTCCTGAAGCAACTATTCTTATTTTTGAATGTTTTGTTCTCAGTAAATAGTCAATCTGCTTGCTAAAGCAACTATTCTTATTTCTTGAATGTTTTGTTTTCAATAAATAGTCAATCTGTTTCCTAAAGCGACAATTA
>JBBBDQ010008541.1:0-10277 GCA_037127315.1 Ascarosepion bandense
ATTATGCATAATAATATGGATCCAAAATGCAGGTTTTGTGATAAACACCAAGAAACAATAGACCACCTAATCTCAGGCAGTTCTGTGCTTGCCCCAAACGAATATAAAAATCGCCACGATAGAGTTGGGCAATATTTACATTGGGCAATGTGCAAACATTATGGAAAAGCTGTAAACAAACACTGGTATGAACATCATCCAGCACCGGTTACAGAAATAGAAGATGTAACCATTCTATGGGATTACACCATCTACACAGACAGAAAAATTGAAGCAAACAGGCCAGACATTATTGTTAAAAACCAGAAGGAGAAAACTTGTCTATTAATTGATATGGCTTGTCCAGCGGATTGTAACATAGCAATCAAGGAATTTGAAAAACTGTCAAAATATAAAGACCTGGAAATTGAAATAGAAAAAATGTGGAAATTGAAAACAAGAGTTGTGCCAGTGATAGTAGGTGCACTTGGAATGATAAAAAATGGAACAAAACAACACATTGAAAGAATCCCTGGCAACCCCAGCTTAAGAGATATACAAAAAATTGTATTATTAAGTACAGCCCACACACTAAGGAAAACGTTATCTATGTAATGCTGGGGATGATAGGGAGGATAGAAAAACATGAAATGGAGTCATAACAACACGCCACTACCTGCCTTAGGTCTCCCCGCAGACTTGGTTGGTAGTGAGACCAATGCAGAAATCTAAATATGATGAAAAATGACATAATAATAAAGCAGAACGGAAGCCAAGAGCCGACTATTGCGGCAAAAAATATGAAAATGAAAGCCAAAGATAAAGCTCTTGAACAGATGAAACAGCGCTGGCAAGACAAACCTCTGCATGGCCAATATCAAGTACGTGCCAATAAATCCAATGTTGACAAAGTTAATACTCATCGATGGTTACGTGCATCTGGATTAAAGCCCGAAACTGAAGGCTTTATTCTTGCAGCACAATACCAAAGTCTTTTCACGAGAAACTTTCAGGCAAATATTATGCATAATAATATGGATCCAAAATGCAGGTTTTGTGATAAACACCAAGAAACAATAGACCACCTAATCTCAGGCTGTTCTGTGCTTGCCCCAAACGAATATAAAAATCGCCACGATAGAGTTGGGCAATATTTACATTGGGCAATATGCAAACATTATGGAAAAGCTGTAGGCAAACACTGGTATGAACATCACCCAGCACCGGTTACAGAAATAGAAGATGTAACCATTCTATGGGATTACACCATCTACACAGAGAGAAAAATTGAAGCAAACAGGCCAGACATTATTGTTAAAAACCAGAAGGAGAAAACTTGTCTATTAATTGATATGGCTTGTCCAGCGGATTGTAACATAGCAATCAAGGAATTTGAAAAACTGTCAAAATATAAAGACCTGGAAATTGAAATAGAAAAAATGTGGAAATTGAAAACAAGAGTTGTGCCAGTGATAGTAGGTGCACTTGGAATGATAAAAAATGGAACAAAACAACACATTGAAAGAATCCCTGGCAACCCCAGCTTAAGAGATATACAAAAATTGTCTTATTAAGTACAGCCCACACACTAAGGAAAACTTTATCTATGTAATGCTGGAGATGATAGAGAAGATAGAAAAACATGAAATGGAGCCATAACAACACGCCCCGACCTGCCTTAGGTTTCCCCGCAGACTTGGTTGGTAGTGAGACCAAAGCAGAAATCGAAATATGATGAAAAATGACATAATAATAATAGAAAAAAAGAAAAATCTTAGTACTGCCTGGATAGATTATCGTAAGGCATTCGATAGTGTGCCACATTCCTGGATTTTAAAGACTTTAAATATATACAAGATATCACCCGTCATCATCAATTTCATCAAACAATATACAGCTACATTTTTACGCAGATCGCGACACCAAATGTCCTCAATTATCTTAGACACTGCTGTAACATTAAAAGATTTAGAGCAAGAAGAAGCTTATAAATATCTAGGTTAAATGAGAGTGAAAACATTCGCCAAAAAAATGAAAGAAATTGTGCGTAAGGAGTACTGTAGAAGGCTAGAACATATATTAAAAACTGAATTGAATTCTCAGAACAGAATTATGGCCATTAATAGCCTTGCAATCCCAATTGTCCAATATAGTTTCAACATCTGAATCTGGACTCTAACCGACAACAGGTGAATGGAGTCTAAAACAAGAAAGCTTCTTTCTAAGCATATGATGCATCATCCAAAGGCTGATGTAAACCGTATATACATACCCCGAAAAGAAGATGGAAGAGGTCTTATTCAGCTAGAATTGTCATGCAAGACAACTATTGGCTTATTAACATACATAGAAACAACAAATGACTGGATGATACATTTAGTCAAACAACATAAAAACAGGAAAAATATTCAATAATAAAAGAAGGCACTAAATACAAACAACATTTACATTTAGTAGATTCTGTAGAAAAGCAAAACAGAGGCAAAGAACCAACTATTGTGGCATAAAATATGAAAATGAAAGCCAAGCTTAAAGCTCTTGAACTAATGAAACAACACTAGCTAGACAAACTTTTGTATGGCCAATATCCAGAATGTGCCAATAAATCCAATTTCGATAAATTTAATACACATCGATGCTTACGTGTATGTGGGATTAAAGTCTGAAACTGAAGGCTTTATTCTTGCAGCGGAAGACCAAAGTCCTTTCAAGAGGAACTTTCAGTAAAATATTATACATAATAATGGGAATCCAAAATGCAGGTTCTGTGATAAATACCAAGAAACAATAGGCCATTTAATCTCAGGCTGTTCTGTACTTGCCACAAATGAATATAAAAATCGTCACGATAAAATTGGGCAATATTTACATTGGACAATGTTCAAACCCTATGGAGAATATGTAAACAAACATTGGTATGAATATCACCCAGCACCGGTTACAGAAATTGAAGATGTCACCATTATATGGGATTACACAATCTACACAGACAAAGAAATTGAAGCAAATAGGCTGCACATTATTGTTAAAAACCAGAAAAAAAAACTTGTGTATTAATTGATATGGCTTGTCCAGGGGATTGTAACATAGCAAGCAAGGAATACAACAGACTGTCAAAATATAAAGTCCTGGAAATTGAAATAGAAACAATGTGAAAATTGAAAACAAGAATCGTGCCAGTGATAGTAGGTGCACTTGGAATGATAAAAAAAATGGAACAAAACAACACATCGAAAGAATTCCTTTAAATCCCAGCTTAAGAGATATACAAAAAGCTAAGGGAACCTTGTCTATGTAACACTAGATATGTTAGAGGAGATAGAAAAACAATGAAATAGAGCCATAACAACACGCCACGACCTGCTTTAGGTCTTCCCGCAGACTTGGATGGTAGTGCGACCATAGCAGATATCGAATATGAGGAATAATGACATAATAATAATAGCATATCTACGGGAAACATATGTGGTATAAAAAGTTTTTCAAATTTAAAAACATAAGTAAAAATTATGGCAAATCAATTTCGCATGGAAAAACAAATATCTGCACCACAAATATACTATCAGAAATACTGAAGTCGAGAAAACATTTAGCCACACTTTCTAGTAGGTGCTGGTCTCAAAACCGAAACTGAAGTGTTTCTCATTGCTACAGAGTATCAGAGGTTACCAAGCAAGGACGCGCAACTTAACTGCCGCTTATGTTAAAAAACTCCGTAGGCATTTGACTACATCATATGTTGATGTGGCCGGCATGAGCTAACAGATTACTTGCAGCACCATGTTAGAGCAACTGAGTATATATATTAGAAAACAATGCGACTCATTCTACCTCACTTTCAAAGAAAAGCGTTAGAATATAAATCACACAAACCTTTACAGAATGTTAGCCATAAAAATCTTACACATTATATCTTAACAAATAATCATAAGAAAAATTATATAATGTAAATGTATGTATTCTGATATATGTTGTATCAATATTCGACAAAAATACATCTGTGAAAACATTAGAATTATGTAAATACAAAGATCTTGAGATATAAAACCAGAAGTATATGGTATCGGAAGAGAACGGAATTACTTGTTGTTACTGAGATACTAGGAATTATATCAAAGGAGGCAAATCAAGATATTGAACAAATTTCTGCATGTACTAAATTATATTTACTGCAAAAGTCCTACTTATTATCTTTCCATTTTAAAGTAAATTTCTTTCTATCCAGCGTTTAGTGATATAGACGCGTTGTGGTACAATGGATACCGACTCGGAACGACAAATTGGGGAGCCGAGTTCGAATTCCAATTGAATTCATTGCATCAACTTACGCAGAAATACCCTTGGGAAAGGTATTAATTCGTCCCTTCCCTCCAGTTATGGGTTAAATAATAGAACAGATTGGTTTCTATAGCTTTGGCTGGCAACCAGTCTATCGCAGAAAGAAATAGCAACCTACTGCGGGATAATTCTCCTGCCCAGTCAGTCATGTCTCTTTCGAGACATGATCGCCCAAGCGTGTATAACGTATGGCACTTAACTGACTTACACTTTTTTGCATTGTATTTCCTTAGGCGGATATTCTATATGGGGGTAAAATAATAAAGTCATGAAGTACAGAATGTGTTTTTCTTTTAAATATGTCTGTTATGTTAATTTATTTTTAAGCATTTTTTTAGTTTTTATAAATGTGATCATTGTGTAATATCTTGAATCCATTTCTGAACTTTGGTCTCTGGCGCCCACTCGGAGATACATGAGAATGGAAGAAAAAAAGAACATTGTCGATGTAATGCTTATGTATATAATATCAACGTAGAGTGGGTGATGATGTTGATGATGATAACAATAATAACTATTCAAGCTGTGTGTACACAAAGTGGTAACTTGAAATATTTTAAAATAAATGTTCCTTTGAACCCAGGATGAGTTTTGATTTATCTACATACAGTATTCACAATTACGTATATTGTTATCTTCAATTTTTTATCGTCACACCCTTGTTTATATGTTTCGTTTTAAAAACTGTGTTGTCTCTTGATGTCCTAGTTGATATTTACATTCATCCTTTCCAAAGAAAAAACATAACAACAACTGAGAATAATAATATATAGCATCATATGTAGTATTTACTACACGAAAAATGGTTAGTACAAATAATAAAAACAAAAACATTATTAAAATCAATAGAAATTCTAGCTTAGGAGATAAAATATCAAAAACCACAAGAAAAGATATTGACATGGCAATCCTTGCAGATTGTAATGTATCTTTGATATTTCTTTAATGAATTTCAGTGTTCAAGGAACTTGGGATAGAAATCTGAAAAATGAAAGACATATGAACATCAATAATTCCAGTTGTAATCGACGCCTACGGATAGATTGGAAAAGGTCCCGATAGATTCCTAGAAAGGATTCTTTATAGCCGATGCCTAAAGGTTATATAAATGAATGGTACTCATAAGTATAGCTGACAACTTACGAAGTGTTTATCGATGTAAAATATATACGACGTTAGTTTTATTCATTTATTTTTGTTAAACTTATCTGCGGTTAATGTCATGAAGGTATTTCTGATTTTGGATTTTAGGTTGGAACGCGAAAAGAAATATGTATGAAACAGAAATCTAAGAAAATAATAATAATATTCACACTTCAAGCTCTGTGCTAACTTATAGTGTTTAAAAATATTAGAAATACACTTTTAATAACATTCTTTTTCACAAATAAATGATTGAAATAATTGAATCACGTCAGCATTACTTATTTCTAACGAGTTTGTTTGCGAAATTAAGTTACACATATTCCTGCATAAATATATAACATTGGGCTAGACATGAACTTGTACACCACTTTAAGCAATCCCGTCTTTCATTAACTAAAATACGTTGAATACTACTGCTAATAATAATAATAATAATAATAATAATAATAATAATAATAATAATAATAATAATAATCGCGATTGGAATTACAACGAGAATGACGTGTTTTTCTGAGGCTCCTGAAAACGTAACGTTTTTTTTCTAATGGAATTTTGTTTTACTATTTTAAACGTAAACATGAATTTTTCTTCGTATAATTTTTAAATTATGTTTCTTCTTTAAATGATCCTAATAGATTCATCAACTAGTTTTTTTTATTATTCATATTTCCCTTTACTTGTCGAGATATCGAAACATTTTTTAATCTATGATAATATTTCTTAAAACAAAAAATAAAACATGATAATCTTAAAAAATAAAACTATGATAATCTTTCTTAAAAACAAAAATTAAAGACGACAACAGAAAAAATACGATGAAAAACACTAAAAAGAAGTGTGATACAATTTCTACAATATTCTTTCTTAGAAAGAATACGTATTTAATTATTTTTATTTATTCATTCATTTATTTTATTTATTTATTTTTCGATAACCTTATTTTCGAGGACTTTAATGTAAGCATAACACTAACAGACAGTGGGCGAACAAATTATTATTTTTAAATTTCTCGGCAGTAATAAACTCAAACGTGTGTCAACATCTTCAAATTTTGATTTGTTTTTACATTTTTTCTTAAAATTATTTTTGTTGCAAGGACGAGTGATGGTAGCCACAATTTCTTTCTTTTAACAAAATACTCTCTAAGTGTAATGATGTTTTTTATTTCGATGAACGGATGTTTACGTTCAAGTTTTTTTTTTTAACCAGCGTCTATCTCATTGAATCTTTTCTATTAAAAATTCTGTTTTACTATTTTAACATAAAAATGAATTTTTCTTCATATATTATTTAATTTTATTGTATTTTTTAAAAAAATAAACATGAATTTTTTAAACTATAAACATGAATATTGTTTAAGATAAACATGATGTTTTTTCATATATTATTTAATTTTATTCAAATTTTTACTTTTCTATACGAAATTCTGTTTTACTATTTTAACATTAACTTTTCCTCATATATTATTTAATTTATCTGTTTCGTCTTTAAATGTTCCTAATAAATTAAATAAAATGATCAGTTTTCTTATTTTTCATATTTCATTTAGCTGTCGATATTTCGATATATTTTTTAAACTATTATAATGTTAAAAAAAAACAAAACAACAAGGAAAAATGCGATGAAAAACAATTTGATTATAATTTCTACGATATTCTTTTATAGAAAGAATACGTATTTATTTATGTATTTATTTTTATTTATTTATTGATTTTATTTACTTATCTAATTTATTTACTACATATTTTCGACGACTTTAATGAAAAAATAACTGAATATACAGTAGACGAACAAATAATTATTTTTATATTAATCATATCTCGCAGCACTAATACACTTAAACGTATGTCAAATCCTTCTTTTCCATTATTATTATTTTTTCTCAACAATTATTTTTTGTTACAAGAACTAGTGATAGTAGCAACATTTTTTTGACAAAATACTCTAGTGTAGTGATGTTGTGTTTCGTTGAAAGGTTGCTAGGCCCAAGTTTCTTTTTTAAACCAGCGTCTTTCTCTTTGAATTCTAATTGCTTCTTGTCAGCTGTCGCTTGGCAATCCATTTAAGAGAAGTAAAACTCCGAACAACAACCCGCAACTCAAGGTGTTAATCGTGCCGAGGAGTGTATGGCTACTACGTTATGAGGTCACAAACGATCCACTACAGGATTCGTGGCCCTGTTTGAAAAAGACCGTTACCCAACGTGCCGGACAACTTTGTGCGTAATTTTGGACCCGTGCATCACTCGTGGGAAATATATGAGAAATACAAATAGAAATAAAAAGTCCAATATGGCTCTTCCAGTAGATAAAAAGGGAGCCCGTCCTTCAGAAGGGAACCTACCTGAGGTCGAAAAATCTGCCATTGGAACAAACTCCTACACAAAGAATGAATCTTCAGTTCCCCACAACCAGGATAATCCTAATGATGGCCCTGAAAATTCTCCAGCTAGATCTATAACCGTATATTTATAGAAAGAAAAATAAAATGGTCATGGCAGGAGTAGAAAATCGTTATTACTGCATTTGTATGAGGCGTTACACAAACCTCAAAAAACATCACTCGTCAAACATTTGACATTTGGTAAGAAAAGGTTGCACAAGCAAATAAAATGTATATTGATGAAAATAAATTAGCCAATCTACGAAGATACATCATGCGAAATAACCGATTGACAGAGGCTGAAATTAATGAGATAAAAAGAATTGCAACCAGAATGGACGAATCGAGAAAATATGAAAAGGAAACGGAATCAGAAATAAAAAGTAGTAACATCAAACAAGCCAAAGGTCATATTGTAGAAACCGTTATACACACTGTGAAGATAACGCTGTAAGTTTAAAAGTGCTGGAAAGGTGTAATCTGTGTCAGTTACAAGACGACAATAAAAGGAGTTCAGAACACATGGAACAGAATTATCTTACGGAAAACAAGAACAGTATACAAGAAGCCATGGAAGAAATCAAGAACCATATAAGTCAAATGAAATATATTGCAATGAAGGAACAAGAACAGCTCCCAAGATTACAACCAACAAAGCATAACCTCGGAACTATTAAGCTCTACAATGCAGCACTGAAATTAATTTTGGCTGAAGAAGACACTCATATAAATATCAATGAAGTAATATATGCATCAGCAATAGCAACAACAAAGAAATTGAATCAAATTAAAATCAAGGTATTCTCGCAGTCATGAAGATCTACCTTGGAAAAGAAAAAATTAAAAAGAAATTGAACAACTTAGAACTGAACTATCAGTACTCGATGAACTGACAAAAGGAATAAACGTAAGAACTAGAAAAGGCAGAAGCGTCGAAAGAAAATACAACATTACAAATGAAAAGGAATCCTATCAACTAAAGAAAAAATAAAGGCTCAAAGAATAAGACGTCATGAGAAAAGATCCATTTTCTACAAACAAAACAAGATTTTTCAAACCGATGGAAAGAAATTTTACAGGGAAATAGGTAAAAAAGAATTAACGTGACAGTCCCCCCACAAAATAGAAGAAGTTGTACAGTTCTGGGAAGAAATATGGGCTTGCCCTAAAGAACATAACAAAGAAGTAGATTGGATTGCACAAAAGACAGAACGAATAAAAATAATCCAGAAGAGAAATGGGTAGGAATCACTGAAGTGGATGTTACATGTACACAGAAAAAAGCACACAATGGGACATTTCCAGGTATAGATAAAATTCCTAACTTTTGGCAATATTATTTAAATACAGCACATAAAAAATTAGCCAAAGAACTTCAAGAAATGTTTAACGATCCTACTAAAATTCCTGCATGGATGACCAAAGGAATTACATTTCGTCTACCCATTAATAGTGACACAAACAACCCGAAAATCTACAGACCAATTACATGCCTTACGACAACATAAAAACTATTAACATCTAATTTAACAAAACAGACATATTTATTTTTGGAATGCAATGACATGTTACCATTTGAACAAACATGGTGCAAACGTAGCTGTTATGGATGTAAAGACCAATTACTAATTAACAGAATGATCCTGGAAAACTGCTACAATACAAAGAAAAACCTTAGTACTGCCTGGATAGATTATCGTAAATCATTCGATAGTGTGCCACATTCCTGGAATTTAAAGACGTAATATATACAAGATATCATTCGTCATCATCGATTTCATCAAACAATGTATGTCAAAATGGAAAACAAACCTTTACCTCAATCATATAAGGAGAATCTATGAAGTCTGGTGAAATAACCATCAAAAGATGTATATTTCAAGGTGAATCATTGTCTCCCTTACTATACTGCATATCATTAATAGCACTAACCAGTCAACATAACAAGACAGAATGTGGTTATAAAATAGCCCAAAAGAAGATAAGCCATCTATTTTACATGGATGACTTAAAGTTGTATGATAAGAATGATGAACTGAAAGGTCTTCTGCAAACTGTAAAATGCTTCATCGGAGACATTCAAATATAATTCAATTTGAATAAATATGCTACAGTTTTACCTGGATCACTACAACAAACATCCTCAATTAGCTTACACGCTGCTGTAACAATAAAAGTATTAAAGCCAGAAGAAGCTTATAAATAACTAGGATAAATGAGAGTGAACAAATTCACCCTCCAAAACAGAAATGAAAGAAATAGTGCGTAAAGAGTACTATAGAAGGCTAAGACTGATATTAACAACTGAATTGAATTCCCAGAACAGAATTATGGCCATCAATAGCCTTGCAATTCCAAATGTCCAATATAGTTTTAACATCTTAATCTGGACACTAATCGACATCAAGCATATGAATTCTACAACAAGAAAG
>JBBBDQ010008568.1:0-33453 GCA_037127315.1 Ascarosepion bandense
AATGGCACATAGGCAATATGACAATTGGCTCCAAACACACATTCAGAGTGGCACATAGGCAAAATGAACATTGGCTCCACACACACAAACACATTCAGAGTGGCACATAGGCAATATGACGATTGGTTCCACACACACACACAAACACATTCAGAGAGGCCATAGGCAAAATGACGATGGGCTCCACACACACACACACACACACATTCAGAGGGTACATAGGCAAAATGACGATGGGCTCCACACACACACACACACACACATTCAGAGTGGCACATAGGCAAAATGACGATGGGCTCCACACACACACACACACACACATTCAGAGTGGCACATAGGCAAAATGACGATGGGCTCCACACACACACACACACACACATTCAGAGTGGCACATAGGCAAAATGACGATGGGCTCCACACACACACACACACACACACACATTCAGAGGGTACATAGGCAAAATGACGATGGGCTCCACACACACACACACACACACACATTCAGAGTGGCACATAGGCAAAATGACGATGGGCTCCACACACACACACACACACACACATTCAGAGTGGCACATAGGCAAAATGACGATGGGCTCCACACACACACACACACACACATTCAGAGTGGCACATAGGCAAAATGACGATGGGCTCCACACACACACACACACACACATTCAGAGTGGCACATAGGCAAAATGACGAAGGGCTCCACACACACACACACACACACATTCAGAGTGGCACATAGGCAAACATCGATGGGCTCCACACACACACACACACACACATTCAGAGTGGCACATAGGCAAAATGACGATGGGCTCCACACACACACACACACACACATTCAGAGTGGCACATAGGCAAAATGACGATGGGCTCCACACACACACACACACACACATTCACAGAGTGGCACATAGGCAAATGACGATGGGCTCCACACACACACACACACACACACATTCAGAGTGGCACATATAGGCAAAATGACGATGGGCTCCACACACACACACACACACACATTCAGAGTGGCACATAGGCAAAATGACGATGGGCTCCACACACACACACACACACACACATTCAGAGTGGCACACATAGGCAAAATGACGATGGGCTCCACACACACACACACACACACATTCAGAGTGGCACATAGGCAAAATGACGATGGGCTCCACACACACACACACACACACATTCAGAGGGCACAGCAGGCAAAATGACGATGGGCTCCACACACACACACACACACACATTCAGAGTGGCACATAGGCAAAATGACGATGGCCCACACACACACACACACACATTCAGAGGCACATAGGCAAAATGACGATGGGCTCCACACACACACACACACACACATTCAGAGTGGCACATAGGCAAAATGACGATGGGCTCCACACACACACACACACACATTCAGAGTGGCACATAGGCAAAATGACGATGGGCTCCACACACACACACACACACACATTCAGAGTGGCACATAGGCAAAATGACGATGGGCTCCACACACACACACACACACACATTCAGAGTGGCACATAGGCAAAATGACGATGGGCTCCACACACACACACACACACACATTCAGAGTGGCACACATAGGCAAAATGACGATGGGCTCCACACACACACACACACACACATTCAGAGTGGCACATAGGCAAAATGACGATGGGCTCCACACACACACACACACACACATTCAGAGTGGCACATAGGCAAAATGACGATGGGCTCCACACACACACACACACACACATTCAGAGTGGCACATAGGCAAAATGACGATGGGCTCCACACACACACACACACACATTCAGAGTGGTACATAGGCAATGACGATGGGCTCCACACACACACACACACACACATTCAGAGTGGCACATAGGCAAAATGACGATGGGCTCCACACACACACACACACACATTCAGAGTGGCACATAGGCAAAATGACGATGGGCTCCACACACACACACACACACACATTCAGAGTGGCACATAGGCAAAATGACGATGGGCTCCACACACACACACACACACACATTCAGAGTGGCACATAGGCAAAATGACGATGGGCTCCACACACACACACACACACACATTCAGAGTGGCACATAGGCAAAAATGACGATGGGCTCCACACACACACACACACACACATTCAGAGTGGCACATAGGCAAAAATGACGATGGGCTCCACACACACACACACACACACATTCAGAGTGGCACATAGGCAAAATGACGATGGGCTCCACACACACACACACACACACATTCAGAGTGGCACATAGGCAAAATGACGATGGGCTCCACACACACACACACACACACACATTCAGAGGGCATTACAGGCAAAATGACGATGGGCTCCACACACACACACACACACACATTCAGAGTGGCACATAGGCAAAATGACGATGGGCTCCACACACACACACACACACACATTCAGAGTGGCACATAGGCAAAATGACGATGGGCTCCACACACACACACACACACACATTCAGAGTGGCACATAGGGCAAAATGACGATGGGCTCCACACACACACACACACACATTCAGAGTGGCACATAGGCAAAATGACGATGGGCTCCACACACACACACACACACATTCAGAGTGGCACATAGGCAAAATGGACGATGGGCTCCACACACACACACACACACACATTCAGAGTGGCACATAGGCAAAATGACGATGGCCTCCACACACACACACACACACACATTCAGAGTGGCACATAGGCAAAATGACGATGGGCTCCACACACACACACACACACACATTCAGAGTGGCACATAGGCAAAATGACGATGGGCTCCACACACACACACACACACACACATTCAGAGTGGCACATAGGCAAAATGACGATGGGCTCCACACACACACACACACACACATTCAGAGTGGCACATAGGCAAAATGACGATACCCCACACACACACACACACACACACACATTCAGAGTGGCACATAGGCAAAATGACGATGGGCTCCACACACACACACACACACACATTCAGAGTGGCACATAGGCAAAATGACGATGGGCTCCACACACACACACACACACACATTCAGAGTGGCACATAGGCAAAATGACGATGGGCTCCACACACACACACACACACACATTCAGAGTGGCACATAGGCAAAATGACGATGGGCTCCACACACACACACACACACACATTCAGAGTGGCACATAGGCAAAAATGACGATGGGCTCCACACACACACACACACACACATTCAGAGTGTGTACATAGGCAAAATGACGATGGGCTCCACACACACACACACACACACATTCAGAGTGGCACAGGCAAAATGACGATGGGCTCCACACACACACACACACACACATTCAGAGTGCATACAGGCAAACAGACGATGGGCTCCACACACACACACACACACATTCAGAGTGGCACATAGCAAAATGACGATGGGCTCCACACACACACACACACACACATTCAGAGTGGCACATAGGCAAAATGACGATGGGCTCCACACACACACACACACACACATTCAGAGTGGCACATAGGCAAAATGACGATGGGCTCCACACACACACACACACACACATTCAGAGTGGCACATAGGCAAAATGACGATGGGCTCCACACACACACACACACACACATTCAGAGTGGCACATAGGCAAAATGACGATGGGCTCCACACACACACACACACACACACATTCAGAGTGGCACATAGGCAAAATGACGATGGGCTCCACACACACACACACACACACATTCAGAGTGGCACATAGGCAAAATGACGATGGGCTCCACACACACACACACACACACATTCAGAGTGGCACATAGGCAAAATGACGATGGGCTCCACACACACACACACACACACACATTCAGAGTGGCACATAGGCAAAATGACGATGGGCTCCACACACACACACACACACACATTCAGAGTGGCACATAGGCAAAATGACGATGGGCTCCACACACACACACACACACACATTCAGAGTGGCACATAGGCAAAATGACGATGGGCTCCACACACACACACACACACACATTCAGAGTGGTACATAGGCAAAATGACGATGGGCTCCACACACACACACACACACACACATTCAGAGTGGCACATAGGCAAAATGACGATGGGCTCCACACACACACACACACACACATTCAGAGTGGCACATAGGCAAAATGACGATGGGCTCTACACACACACACACACACACATTCAGAGTGGCACATAGGCAAAATGACGATGGGCTCCACACACACACACACACACACACATTCAGAGTGGCACATAGGCAAAATGACGATGGGCTCCACACACACACACACACACATTCAGAGTGGCACATAGGCAAAATGACGATGGGCTCCACACACACACACACACACACATTCAGAGTGGCACATAGGCAAAATGACGATGGGCTCCACACACACACACACACACACACATTCAGAGTGGCACATAGGCAAAATGACGATGGGCTCCACACACACACACACACACACACATTCAGAGTGGCACATAGGCAAAATGACGATGGGCTCCACACACACACACACACACACATTCAGAGTGGCACATAGGCAAAATGACGATGGGCTCCCACACACACACACACACACACATTCAGAGTGCACATAGGCAAAATGACGATGGGCTCCACACACACACACACACACACACATTCAGAGTGGCACATAGGCAAAATGACGATGGGCTCCACACACACACACACACACATTCAGAGGGTAATATAGGCAAAATGACGATGGGCTCCACACACACACACACACACACATTCAGAGTGGCACATAGGCAAAATGACGATGGGCTCCACACACACACACACACACACATTCAGAGTGGCACATAGGCAAATGACGATGGGCTCCACACACACACACACACACACATTCAGAGTGGCACATAGGCAAAATGACGATACCCACACACACACACACACACACACATTCAGAGTGGCACATAGGCAAAATGACGATGGGCTCCACACACACACACACACACACATTCAGAGTGGCACATAGGCAAAATGACGATGGGCTCCACACACACACACACACACACATTCAGAGTGGCACATAGGCAAAATGACGATGGGCTCCACACACACACACACACACACATTCAGAGTGGCACATAGGCAAACAGACGATGGCCCACACACACACACACACACATTCAGAGTGGCACATAGCAAAACGACGATGGGCTCCACACACACACACACACACACATTCAGAGTGGCACATAGGCAAAAATGACGATGTGGCCCACACACACACACACACACACATTCAGAGTGGCACATAGGCAAAATGACGATGGGCTCCACACACACACACACACACACACATTCAGAGTGGCACATAGGCAAAATGACGATGGGCTCCACACACACACACACACACACATTCAGAGTGGCACATAGGCAAAATGACGATGGGCTCCACACACACACACACACACACATTCAGAGTGGCACATAGGCAAAATGACGATGGGCTCCACACACACACACACACACATTCAGAGTGGCACATAGGCAAAATGACGATGGGCTCCACACACACACACACACACACATTCAGAGGGTACATAGGCAAAATGACGATGGGCTCCACACACACACACACACACACATTCAGAGTGGCACATAGGCAAAATGACGATGGCCCACACACACACACACACACACACATTCAGAGTGGCACATAGGCAAAATGACGATGGGCTCCACACACACACACACACACACATTCAGAGTGGCACTATAGGCAAAATGACGATGGCCCACACACACACACACACACACATTCAGAGTGGCACATAGGCAAAATGACGATGGGCTCCACACACACACACACACACACATTCAGAGTGGCACATAGGCAAAATGACGATGGGCTCCACACACACACACACACACACATTCAGAGTGGCACATAGGCAAAAATGACGATGGGCTCCACACACACACACACACACATTCAGAGTGGCACATAGGCAAAATGACGATGGGCTCCACACACACACACACACACACACATTCAGAGTGGCACATAGGCAAAATGACGATGGGCTCCACACACACACACACACACACATTCAGAGTGGCACATAGGCAAAATGACGATGGGCTCCACACACACACACACACACACATTCAGAGTGGCACATAGGCAAAATGACGATGGGCTCCACACACACACACACACACACATTCAGAGTGGCACATAGGCAAAATGACGATGGGCTCCACACACACACACACACACACATTCAGAGTGGCACATAGGCAAACAGACGATGGGCTCCACACACACACACACACACACATTCAGAGTGGCACATAGGCAAAATGACGATGGGCCTCCACACACACACACACACACACATCCAGAGTGGCACATAGGCAAAATGACGATGGGCTCCACACACACACACACACACACATTCAGAGTGGCACATAGGCAAAATGACGATGGGCTCCACACACACACACACACACACATTCAGAGTGGCACATAGGCAAAATGACGATGGGCTCCACACACACACACACACACACATTCAGAGTGGCACATAGGCAAAATGACGATGGGCTCCACACACACACACACACACACATTCAGAGTGGCACATAGGCAAAATGACGATGGGCTCCACACACACACACACACACACATTCAGAGTGGCACATAGGCAAAATGACGATGGGCTCCACACACACACACACACACACATTCAGAGTGGCACATAGGCAAAATGACGATGGGCTCCACACACACACACACACACACATTCAGAGTGGCACATAGGCAAAATGACGATGGGCTCCACACACACACACACACACACACATTCAGAGTGGCACATAGGCAAAATGACGATGGCCCACACACACACACACACACACATTCAGAGTGGCACATAGGCAAAATGACGATGGGCTCCACACACACACACACACACACATTCAGAGTGGCACATAGGCAAAATGACGATGGGCTCCACACACACACACACACACACATTCAGAGTGGCACATAGGCAAAATGACGATGGGCTCCACACACACACACACACACACACATTCAGAGTGGCACATAGGCAAAATGACGATGGGCTCCACACACACACACACACACACACATTCAGAGGGTAGACATAGGCAAAATGACGATGGGCTCCACACACACACACACACACATTCAGAGTGGCACATAGGCAAAATGACGATGGGCTCCACACACACACACACACACACACACATTCAGAGTGGCACATAGGCAAAATGACGATGGGCTCCACACACACACACACACACATTCAGAGTGGCACATAGGCAAAATGACGATGGGCTCCACACACACACACACACACACATTCAGAGTGGCACATAGGCAAAATGACGATGGGTCTACACACACACACACACACACATTCAGAGTGGCACATAGGCAAAATGACGATGGGCTCCCCACACACACACACACACACACATTCAGAGTGGCACATAGGCAAAATGACGATGGGCTCCACACACACACACACACACACATTCAGAGGGTACATAGGCAAAATGACGATGGGCTCCACACACACACACACACACACATTCAGAGTGGCACATAGGCAAAATGACGATGGGCTCCACACACACACACACACACACATTCAGAGTGGCACATAGGCAAAATGACGATGGGCTCCACACACACACACACACACACACACATTCAGAGTGGCACATAGGCAAAACGGATTGATGGCCCACACACACACACACACACACATTCAGAGTGGTACATAGGCAAAATGACGATGGGCTCCACACACACACACACACACACACATTCAGAGTGGCACATAGGCAAACAGACGATGGGCTCCACACACACACACACACACACATTCAGAGTGGCACATAGGCAAAATGACGATGGGCTCCACACACACACACACACACACATTCAGAGTGGCACATAGGCAAAACGACGATGGGCTCCACACACACACACACACACACATTCAGAGTGGCACATAGGCAAAATGACGATGGGCTCCCACACACACACACACACACATTCAGAGTGGCACATAGGCAAAATGACGATGGGCTCCCACACACACACACACACACACATTCAGAGGCACATAGGCAAAATGACGATGGGCTCCACACACACACACACACACACATTCAGAGTGGCACACAGGCAAAATGACGATGGGCTCCACACACACACACACACACACATTCAGAGTGGCACATAGGCAAAATGACGATGGGCTCCACACACACACACACACACACATTCAGAGCGGGCACATAGGCAAAATGACGATGGGCTCCACACACACACACACACACACACATCTGGAGTGGCACACAGGCAAAATGACGATGGGCTCCACACACACACACACACACACATTCAGAGTGCATATGTGTGTGTGTACGATGGGCTCCACACACACACACACACACACATTCAGAGTGGCACATAGGCAAAATGACGATGGGCTCCACACACACACACACACACACATTCAGAGTGGCACATAGGCAAAATGACGATGGGCTCCACACACACACACACACACACATTCAGAGTGGCACATAGGCAAACACTAAGGGGCTCCACACACACACACACACACACATTCAGAGTGGCACAGAAAATGACGATGGGCTCCACACACACACACACACACACATTCAGAGTGGCACATAGGCAAAATGACGATGGGCTCCACACACACACACACACACACATTCAGAGTGGCACATAGGCAAAATGACGATGGCCTCACACACACACACACACACACATTCAGAGTGGCACATAGGCAAAATGACGATGGGCTCCACACACACACACACACACACACATTCAGAGTGGCACATAGGCAAAATGACGATGGGCTCCACACACACACACACACACACACATTCAGAGGCACATAGGCAAAATGACGATGGGCTCCACACACACACACACACATTCAGAGTGGCACATAGTGCAAATGACGATGGCCTCCACACACACACACACACACACATTCAGAGTGGCACATAGGCAAAATGACGATGGGCTCCACACACACACACACACACACACATTCAGAGTGGCACATAGGCAAATACTGATGGGCTCCACACACACACACACACATTCAGAGTGGCACAAGGGAAAAATGACGATGGCTCCACACACACACACACACACACATTCAGAGTGGCACATAGGCAAATGACGATGGCCCCACACACACACACACACACACACATTCAGAGTGGCACATAGGCAAAATGACGATACCCACACACACACACACACACATCTAGAGTGCACATAGGCAAAATGACGATGGCCCCACACACACACACACACACACATTCAGAGTGCACATAGGCAAAATGACGATGGGCTCCACACACACACACACACACACATTCAGAGTGAACACAGGCAAATGACGGATGGCTCCACACACACACACACACACACACATTCAGAGTGGCACATAGGCAAATGACGATGGGCTCCACACACACACACACACACACACATTCAGAGTGGCACATAGGCAAAATGACGATGGGCTCCACACACACACACACACACACATTCAGAGTGGCACATAGGCAAAATGACGATGGGCTCCACACACACACACACACACACACATTCAGGAGGGTACATAGGCAAAATGACGATGGGCTCCACACACACACACACACACACATTCAGAGTGGCACATAGGCAAAAATGACGATGGGCTCCACACACACACACACACACACATTCAGAGTGGCACATAGGCAAAATGACGATGGGCTCCACACACACACACACACACATTCAGAGTGGCACATAGGCAAAATGACGATGGGCTCCACACACACACACACACACACACATTCAGAGTGGCACATAGGCAAAATGACGATGGGCTCCACACACACACACACACACACATTCAGAGTGGCACATAGGCAAAATGACGATGGGCTCCACACACACACACACACACACATTCAGAGTGGCACATAGGCAAAATGACGATGGGCTCCACACACACACACACACACACACACATTCAGAGTGGTACATAGGCAAAATGACGATGGGCTCCACACACACACACACACACACACATTCAGAGCGGCACATAGGCAAAATGACGATGGGCTCACACACACACACACACACACATTCAGAGTGGCACATAGGCAAAATGACGATGGGCTCCACACACACACACACACACATTCAGAGTGGCACATAGGCAAAATGACGATGGGCTCCACACACACACACACACACACACCAGAGGGTACACATAGGCAAAATGACGATGGCCCACACACACACACACACACACATTCAGAGTGGCACATAGGCAAAATGACGATGGGCTCCACACACACACACACACACACATTCAGAGTGGCACATAGGCAAAAATGGATTAAGGGGCTCCACACACACACACACACACACACATTCAGAGTGGCACATAGGCAAACACGATGGGCTCCACACACACACACACACACACATTCAGAGTGGCACATAGGCAAAATGACGATGGGCTCCACACACACACACACACACACATTCAGAGTGGCAATAGGCAAAATGACGATGGCCCACACACACACACACACACACACATTCAGAGTGGCACATAGGCAAAAATGAATGATGGCCCACACACACACACACACACACATTCAGAGTGGCACATAGGCAAAATGACGATGGGCTCCACACACACACACACACACACATTCAGAGTGGCACATAGGCAAAATGACGATGGCCCCACACACACACACACACACACACATTCAGAGTGGCACATAGGCAAAAATGACGATGGCCCACACACACACACACACACACATTCAGAGAGGCACATAGGCAAAATGACGATGGGCTCCACACACACACACACACACATTCAGAGTGGCACATAGGCAAAATGACGATGGGCTCCACACACACACACACACACACATTCAGAGTGGCACATAGGCAAAATGACGATGGGCTCCACACACACACACACACACACATTCAGAGTGGCACATAGGCAAAATGACGATGGGCTCCACACACACACACACACACACATTCAGAGTGGCACATAGGCAAAATGACGATGGGCCCCCACACACACACACACACACACATCCAGAGGGCATATAGGCAAAATGACGATGGGCTCCACACACACACACACACACACATTCAGAGTGGCACATAGGCAAAATGACGATGGGCTCCACACACACACACACACACACATTCAGAGGCAGGCACATAGGCAAAATGACGATGGGCTCCACACACACACACACACACACATTCAGAGGGCACATAGGCAAAAATGACGATGGGCTCCACACACACACACACACACACACATTCAGAGGCACATAGGCAAAATGACGATGGGCTCCACACACACACACACACACACACATTCAGAGTGGCACATAGGCAAAATGACGATGGGCTCCCCACACACACACACACACACACATTCAGAGTGGCACATAGGCAAAATGACGATGGGCTCCACACACACACACACACACACACATTCAGAGTGGCACATAGGCAAAATGACGATGGGCTCCACACACACACACACACACACATTCAGAGTGGCACATAGGCAAAATGACGATGGGCTCCACACACACACACACACACACATTCAGAGTGGCACATAGGCAAAATGACGATGGGCTCCACACACACACACACACACACATTCAGAGTGGCACATAGGCAAAATGACGATGGGCTCCACACACACACACACACACACATTCAGAGTGGCAATATAGGCAAAATGACGATGGGCCCCACACACACACACACACACATTCAGAGTGGCACATAGGCAAAATGACGATGGGCTCCATACACACACACACACACACACATTCAGAGTGGCACATAGCAAAATGACGATGGCCCACACACACACACACACACACAGACTCAGAGTGGCACATAGGCAAAATGACGATGGGCTCCACACACACACACACACACACATTCAGAGTGGCACATAGGCAAAATGACGATGGGCTCCACACACACACACACACACACATTCAGAGTGGCACATAGGCAAAATGACGATGGGCTCCATACACACACACACACACACATTCAGAGTGGCACAGTGAGCAAAATGACGATGGGCTCCACACACACACACACACACACATTCAGAGTGGCACATAGGCAAAATGACGATGGCCCACACACACACACACACACACATTCAGAGTGGCACATAGGCAAAATGACGATGGGCTCCACACACACACACACACACACATTCAGAGTGGCACATAGGCAAAATGACGATGGGCTCCCACACACACACACACACACACATCCAGAGTGGCACATAGGCAAAATGACGATGGGCTCCACACACACACACACACACACATTCAGAGGGCATTATAGGCAAAATGACGATGGGCTCCACACACACACACACACACATTCAGAGTGGCACATAGGCAAAATGACGATGGGCTCCACACACACACACACACACACACATTCAGAGTGGCACATAGGCAAAATGACGATGGGCTCCACACACACACACACACACATTCAGAGTGGCACATAGGCAAAATGACGATGGGCTCCACACACACACACACACACACATTCAGTGAGTGGCACATAGGCAAAATGACGATGGGCTCCACACACACACACACACACATTCAGAGTGGCACATAGCAAACATCGATGGGCTCCACACACACACACACACACATTCAGAGTGGCACATGGGCAAAATGACGATGGGCTCCACACACACACACACACACACATTCAGAGTATGCACATGGGCAAAATGACGATGGGCCCACACACACACACACACACACACATTCAGAGTGGCACATAAGCAAAATGACGATGGGCTCCACACACACACACACACACACACATTCAGAGTGGCACATGGGCAAAATGACGATGGCCCACACACACACACACACACACATTCAGAGTGGCACATGGGCAAAATGACGATGGGCTCCACACACACACACACACACATTCAGAGTACATATGGGCAAAATGACGATGGGCTCCACACACACACACACACACACATTCAGAGTGGCACATGGGCAAAAATGTGACGATGGGCTCCACACACACACACACACACACATTCAGAGTGGCACATGGGCAAAATGACGATGGGCTCCACACACACACACACACACACATTCAGAGTGGCACATGGGCAAAATGACGATGGGCTCCACACACACACACACACACACATTCAGAGGGCACATGGGCAAAATGACGATGGGCTCCACACACACACACACACACACATTCAGAGTGGCACATGGGCAAAATGACGATGGGCTCCACACACACACACACACACACATCTAGATGCAAGTACACAGTGGGCAAAATGACGATGGGCTCCACACACACACACACACACACATTCAGATGTGGCACATGGGCAAAATGACGATGGGCTCCCACACACACACACACACACACACATTCAGAGTGGCACATGGGCAAAATGACGATGGGCTCCACACACACACACACACACACATTCAGAGTGGCACATGGGCAAAATGACGATGGGCTCCACACACACACACACACACACATTCAGAGTGCACATGGGCAAAATGACGATGGGCTCCACACACACACACACACACACATTCAGAGTGGCACATGGGCAAAATGATGATGGGCTCCACACACACACACACACACACATTCAGAGTGGCACATGGGCAAATGACGATGGGCTCCACACACACACACACACACACACATTCAGAGTGGCACATGGGCAAAATGACGATGGGCTCCACACACACACACACACACATTCAGGAGGGTACATGGGCAAAATGACGAGGCCCACACACACACACACACACACACACATTCAGAGTGTACATGGGCAAAATGACGATGGCTCCACACACACACACACACACATTCAGAGTGGCACATGGCAAACACATGGGCTCCACACACACACACACACACACACATTCAGAGTGGCACATGGGCAAAATGACGATGGGCTCCACACACACACACACACACACATTCAGAGTGGCACATGGGCAAAAACACGATGGGCTCCACACACACACACACACACACACATTCAGAGTGGCACATGGGCAAAATGACGATGGGCTCCACACACACACACACACACACATTCAGAGTGGCACATGGGCAAAATGACGATGGGCTCCACACACACACACACACACACATTCAGAGTGGCACATGGGCAAAACACACATGGGCTCCACACACACACACACACACACATTCAGAGTGGCACATGGGCAAAATGATCAGATGGCCCACACACACACACACACACACACATTCAGAGTGGCACATGGGCAAATGATTGATGGGCTCCACACACACACACACACACACATTCAGAGTGGCACATGTACAAAATGACGATGGGCTCCACACACACACACACACACACATTCAGAGTGGTACATGGGCAAAATGACGATGGGCTCCACACACACACACACACACACATTCAGAGTGGCACATGGGCAAAATGACGATGGGCTCCACACACACACACACACACACATTCAGAGTGGCACATGGGCAAAATGACGATGGGCTCCTACACACACACACACACACACATTCAGAGGGCACATGGGCAAAATGACGATGGGCTCCACACACACACACACACACACATTCAGAGTGGCACATGGGCAAAATGACGATGGGCTCCACACACACACACACACACACATTCAGAGTGGCACATGGGCAAAATGACGATGGGCTCCACACACACACACACACACACATTCAGAGTGGCACATGGGCAAAATGACGATGGGCTCCACACACACACACACACACACATTCAGAGTGGCACATGGGCAAAATGACGATGGGCTCCACACACACACACACACACACATTCAGAGTGTGCACATGGGCAAAATGATGGGCTCCACACACACACACACACACACATTCAGAGTGGCACATGGGCAAAATGACGATGGGCTCCACACACACACACACACACACATTCAGAGTGGTGCACATGGGCAAAATGACGATGGGCTCCACACACACACACACACACATTCAGAGTGGCACATGGGCAAAATGACGATGGGCTCCACACACACACACACACACATTCAGAGTGGCACATGGGCAAAATGACGATGGGCTCCACACACACACACACACACATTCAGAGTGGCACATGGGCAAAATGACGATGGCCCCACACACACACACACACACATTCAGAGGGCATGGGCAAAATGACGATGGGCTCCACACACACACACACACACATTCAGAGTGGCACATGGGCAAAATGACGATGGGCTCCACACACACACACACACACATTCAGAGTGGCACATGGGCAAAATGACGATGGGCCCCACACACACACACACACACATTCAGAGTGGCACATGGGCAAAATGACGATGGGCTCCACACACACACACACACATTCAGAGTGGCACATGGGCAAAAATGACGATGGGCTCCACACACACACACACACACACATTCAGAGTGGCACATGGGCAAAATGACGATGGGCTCCACACACACACACACACATTCAGAGTGGCACATGGGCAAAATGACGATGGGCTCCACACACACACACACACACACATTCAGAGTGGCACATGGGCAAAATGACGATGGCCCACACACACACACACACACACATTCAGAGTGGCACATGGGCAAAATGACGATGGGCTCCACACACACACACACACACATTCAGAGTGGCACATGGGCAAACAGACGATGGGCTCCACACACACACACACACACATTCAGAGTGCACATGGGCAAAATGACGATGGGCTCCACACACACACACACACACATTCAGAGTGGCACATGGGCAAAATGACGATGGGCTCCACACACACACACACACACACACATTCAGAGTGGCACATGGGCAAAATGACGATGGGCTCCACACACACACACACACACATTCAGAGTGGCACATGGGCAAAATGACGATGGGCTCCACACACACACACACACACATTCAGAGTGGCACATGGGCAAAATGACGATGGGCTCCACACACACACACACACACATTCAGAGGGCATGGGCAAAATGACGATGGGCTCCACACACACACACACACACATTCAGAGTGGCACATGGGCAAAATGACGATGGGCTCCACACACACACACACACACATTCAGAGTGGCACATATGGGCAAACAGACGATGGGCTCCACACACACACACACACACATTCAGAGGCACATGGGCAAAATGACGATGGGCTCCACACACACACACACACACACATTCAGAGTGGCACATGGGCAAAATGACGATGGGCTCCACACACACACACACACATTCAGAGTGCACATGGGCAAAATGACGATGGGCTCCACACACACACACACACACATTCAGAGTGGCACATGGGCAAAATGACGATGGCCCCACACACACACACACACACATTCAGAGTGGCACATGGGCAAACACTGACACCCACACACACACACACACACATTCAGAGTGGCACATGGGCAAAATGACGATGGGCTCCACACACACACACACACACATTCAGAGTGGCACATGGGCAAAATGACGATGGGCTCCACACACACACACACACACACACATTCAGAGTGGCACATGGGCAAAATGACGATGGGCTCCACACACACACACACACACACACATTCAGAGGGCATGTATGTGGGCAAACAGACGATGGGCTCCACACACACACACACACACATTCAGAGTGGCACATGGGCAAAATGGACGATGGGCTCCACACACACACACACACATTCAGAGTGGCACATGGGCAAAATGACGATGGGCTCCACACACACACACACACATTCAGGAGTGGCACATGGGCAAAATGACGATGGGCTCCACACACACACACACACATTCAGAGGCACATGGGCAAAATGACGATGGGCTCCACACACACACACACACATTCAGAGTGGCACATGGGCAAAATGACGATGGGCTCCACACACACACACACATTCAGAGTGGCACATGGGCAAAATGACGATGGGCTCCACACACACACACACACATTCAGAGTGGCACATGGGCAAAATGACGATGGGCTCCACACACACACACACACACATTCAGAGTGGCACATGGGCAAAATGACGATGGGCTCCACACACACACACACACATTCAGAGTGGCACATGGGCAAAATGACGATGGGCTCCACACACACACACACACACATTCAGAGTGGCACATGGGCAAAATGACGGTGGCTCCACACACACACACACACACATTCAGAGTGGCACATGGGCAAAATGACGATGGGCTCCACACACACACACACATTCAGAGTGGCACATGGGCAAAATGACGATGGGCTCCACACACACACACATTCAGAGTGGCACATGGGCAAAATGACGATGGGCTCCACACACACACACACACATTCAGAGTGTGACATGTATGGGCAAAAATGACGATGGGTTCCCACACACACACACACACACATTCAGAGTGGCACATGGGCAAAATGACGATGGGCTCCACACACACACACACACATTCAGAGTGGCACATGGGCAAAATGACGATGGGCTCCACACACACACACACACATTCAGAGTGGCACATGGGCAAAATGACGATGGGCTCCACACACACACACACACATTCAGAGTGGCACATGGGCAAAATGACGATGGGCTCCACACACACACACACACATTCAGAGGCACATAAAAATGACGATGGGCTCCACACACACACACACACATTCAGAGTGGCACATGGGCAAAATGACGATGGGCTCCACACACACACACACACATTCAGAGTGTACATGGGCAAAATGACGATGGCTCCACACACACACACACACATTCAGAGTGTGGCACATGGCAAAATGACGATGGGCTCCACACACACACACACACATTCAGAGTGGCACATGGGCAAAATGACGATGGGCTCCACACACACACACACACACATTCAGAGTGGCACATGGGCAAAATGACGATGGGCTCCACACACACACACACACATTCAGAGTGGCACATGGGCAAAATGACGATGGGCTCCACACACACACACACACACATTCAGAGTGGCACATGGGCAAAATGACGATGGGCTCCACACACACACACACACATTCAGAGTGGCACATGGGCAAAATGACGATGGGCTCCACACACACACACACACATTCAGAGTGGCACATGGGCAAAATGACGATGGGCTCCACACACACACACACACATTCAGAGTGGCACATGGGCAAAATGACGATGGGCTCCCACACACACACACACATTCAGAGTGGCACATGGGCAAAATGACGATGGGCTCCACACACACACACACACATTCAGAGTGGCACATGGGCAAAATGACGATGGGCTCCACACACACACACACACATTCAGAGTGGCACATGGGCAAAATGACGATGGGCTCCACACACACACACACACATTCAGAGTGGCACATGGGCAAAATGACGATGGGCTCCACACACACACACACACATTCAGAGTGGCACATAAGCAAAATGACGATGGGCTCCACACACACACACACACATTCAGAGTGGCACATGGGCAAAATGACGATGGGCTCCACACACACACACACACATTCAGAGTGGCACATGGGCAAAATGACGATGGGCTCCACACACACACACACACATTCAGAGGGTGCACATGGGCAAAATGACGATGGGCTCCACACACACACACACACACATTCAGAGTGGCACATGGGCAAAATGACGATGGGCTCCACACACACACACACACATTCAGAGTGGCACATGGGCAAAATGGACGATGGGCTCCACACACACACACACATTCAGAGTGGCACATGGGCAAAATGACGATGGGCTCCACACACACACACACACATTCAGGAGGGCATGGGCAAAATGACGATGGGCTCCACACACACACACACACATTCAGAGTGGCACATGGGCAAAATGACGATGGGCTCCACACACACACACACACATTCAGAGTGGCACATGGGCAAAATGACGATGGGCTCCACACACACACACATTCAGAGTGGCACATGGGCAAAATGACGATGGGCTCTACACACACACACACACACATTCAGATGGCACATGGGCAAAATGACGATGGGCTCCACACACACACACACACATTCAGAGTGGCACATGGGCAAAATGACGATGGGCTCCACACACACACACACACATTCAGAGTGGCACATGGGCAAAATGACGATGGGCTCCACACACACACACACACATTCAGAGTGGCACATGGGCAAAATGACGATGGGCTCCACACACACACACACACACATTCAGAGTGGCACATGGGCAAAATGACGATGGGCTCCACACACACACACACACATTCAGAGTGGCACATGGGCAAAATGACGATGGGCTCCACACACACACACACACATTCAGAGTGGCACATGGGCAAAATGACGATGGGCTCCACACACACACACACACATTCAGAGTGGCACATGGGCAAAATGACGATGGGCTCCACACACACACACACACACATTCAGAGTGGCACATGGGCAAAATGACGATGGGCTCCACACACACACACACACACACATTCAGAGTGGCACATGGGCAAAATGACGATGGGCTCCACACACACACACACACATTCAGAGTGGCACATGGGCAAAATGACGATGGGCTCCACACACACACACACATTCAGAGTGGCACATGGGCAAAATGACGATGGGCTCCACACACACACACACACATTCAGAGTGGCATATGGGCAAAATGACGATGGGCTCCACACACACACACACACATTCAGAGTGGCACATGGGCAAAATGACGATGGGCTCCACACACACACACACACATTCAGAGGGCATGGGCAAAATGACGATGGGCTCCACACACACACACACACATTCAGAGTGGCACATGGGCAAAATGACGATGGGCTCCACACACACACACACACATTCAGAGGCACATGGGCAAAATGACGATGGGCTCCACACACACACACACACACATTCAGAGTGGCACATGGGCAAAATGACGATGGGCTCCACACACACACACACACATTCAGAGTGGCACATGGGCAAAATGACGATGGGCTCCACACACACACACACACATTCAGAGTGGCACATGGGCAAAATGACGATGGGCTCCACACACACACACACACATTCAGAGTGGCACATGGGCAAAATGACGATGGGCTCCACACACACACACACACATTCAGAGTGGCACATGGGCAAAATGACGATGGGCTCCCATACACACACACACACACATTCAGAGTGGCACATGGGCAAAAATGACGATGGGCTCCACACACACACACACACATTCAGAGTGGCACATGGGCAAAATGACGATGGGCTCCACACACACACACACACATTCAGAGTGGCACATGGGCAAAATGACGATGGCTCCACACACACACACACACATTCAGAGTGGCACATGGGCAAAATGACGATGGGCTCCACACACACACACACACATTCAGAGTGGCACATGGGCAAAATGACGATGGGCTCCACACACACACACACACACATTCAGAGTGGCACATGGGCAAAATGACGATGGGCTCCACACACACACACACACATTCAGAGTGGCACATGGGCAAAATGACGATGGGCTCCACACACACACACACACATTCAGAGTGGCACATGGGCAAAATGACGATGGGCTCCCACACACACACACACACATTCAGAGTGGCACATGGGCAAAAATGACGATGGGCCCCACACACACACACACACATTCAGAGTGGCACATGGGCAAAATGACGATGGGCTCCACACACACACACACACATTCAGAGTGGCACATGGGCAAAATGACGATGGGCTCCACACACACACACACACATTCAGAGTGGCACATGGGCAAAATGACGATGGGCTCCACACACACACACACACATTCAGAGTGGCACATGGGCAAAATGACGATGGGCTCCACACACACACACACACACATTCAGAGTGGCACATGGGCAAAATGACGATGGGCTCCACACACACACACACACACATTCAGAGTGGCACATGGGCAAAGACGATGGGCTCCACACACACACACACACATTCAGAGTGGCACATGGGCAAAATGACGATGGGCTCCACACACACACACACACATTCAGAGTGGCACATGGGCAAAATGACGATGGGCTCCCACACACACACACACACATTCAGAGTGGCACATGGGCAAAATGACGATGGGCTCCACACACACACACACACACATTCAGAGTGGCACATGGGCAAAATGACGATGGGCTCCACACACACACACACATTCAGAGTGGCACATGGGCAAAATGACGATGGGCTCCACACACACACACACACATTCAGAGTGGCACATGGGCAAAATGACGATGGGCTCCACACACACACACACACACATTCAGAGGGTACATGGGCAAAATGACGATGGGCTCCACACACACACACACACATTCAGAGTGGCACATGGGCAAAATGACGATGGGCTCCACACACACACACACACATTCAGAGTGGCACATGGGCAAAATGACGATGGGCTCCACACACACACACACACATTCAGAGTGGCACATGGGCAAAATGACGATGGGCTCCACACACACACACACACATTCAGAGTGGCACATGGGCAAAAATGACGATGGGCTCCACACACACACACACACATTCAGAGTGGCACATGGGCAAAATGACGATGGGCTCCACACACACACACACACATTCAGAGTGTGTGCACATGGGCAAAAATGACGATGGGCTCCACACACACACACACACATTCAGAGTGGCACATGGGCAAAATGACGATGGGCTCCACACACACACACACACACATTCAGAGTGGCACATGGGCAAAAATGACGATGGGCTCCACACACACACACACACATTCAGAGTGGCACATGGGCAAAATGACGTATGGCCCACACACACACACACACATTCAGAGTGGCACATGGGCAAAATGACGATGGGCTCCACACACACACACACACATTCAGAGTGGCACATGGGCAAAATGACGATGGGCTCCACACACACACACACACACACACATTCAGAGTGGCACATGGGCAAATGACGAAGGGCTCCCACACACACACACACACACATTCAGAGTGGCACATGGGCAAAATGACGATGGGCTCCACACACACACACACACACATTCAGAGTGGCACATGGGCAAAATGACGATGGGCTCCACACACACACACACACATTCAGAGTGGCACATGGGCAAAATGACGATGGGCTCCACACACACACACACACACATTCAGAGTGGCACATGGGCAAAATGACGATGGGCTCCACACACACACACACACATTCAGAGTGGCACATGGGCAAATGACGATGGGCTCCACACACACACACACACATTCAGAGGGCACATGGGCAAAATGACGATGGCTCCACACACACACACACACATTCAGAGTGGCACATGGGCAAAATGACGATGGGCTCCACACACACACACACACACATTCAGAGTGGCACATGGGCAAAATGACGATGGGCTCCACACACACACACACACATTCAGAGTGGCACATGGGCAAAATGACGATGGGCTCCACACACACACACACACATTCAGAGTGGCACATGGGCAAAATGACGATGGGCTCCACACACACACACACACATTCAGAGGGCATACAAGCAAACAGACGATGGGCTCCACACACACACACACACATTCAGAGTGGCACATGGGCAAAAATGATCATGGGCTCCACACACACACACACACATTCAGAGTGGCACATGGGCAAAATGACGATGGGCTCCACACACACACACACACATTCAGAGTGGCACATGGGCAAAAACACGATGGGCTCCACACACACACACACACACATTCAGAGTGGCACATGGGCAAAATGACGATACCCACACACACACACACACATTCAGAGTGGCATATGGGCAAAATGACGATGGGCTCCACACACACACACACACACATTCAGAGTGGCACATGGGCAAAATGACGATGGGCTCCACACACACACACACACATTCAGAGTGGCACAAGGGCAAAATGACGAAGGGCTCCACACACACACACACACATTCAGAGTGGCACATGGGCAAAATGACGATGGGCTCCACACACACACACACACATTCAGAGTGGCACATGGGCAAACACGATGGGCTCCACACACACACACACACATTCAGAGTGGCACATGGGCAAAATGACGATGGGCTCCACACACACACACACACATTCAGAGTGGCACATGGGCAAAAATGGACGATGGGCTCCACACACACACACACACATTCAGAGTGGCACATGGGCAAAATGACGATGGGCTCCACACACACACACACACATTCAGAGTGGCACATGGGCAAAATGACGATGGGCTCCACACACACACACACACATTCAGAGGGCACATGGGCAAAATGACGATGGGCTCCACACACACACACACATTCAGAGTGGCACATGGGCAAAATGACGATGGGCTCCACACACACACACACACATTCAGAGTGGCACATGGGCAAAATGACGATGGGCTCCACACACACACACACACATTCAGAGTGGCACATGGGCAAAATGACGATGGGCTCCACACACACACACACACATTCAGAGTGGCACATGGGCAAAATGACGATGGGCTCCACACACACACACACACATTCAGAGTGGCACATGGGCAAAATGACGATGGGCTCCACACACACACACACACATTCAGAGTGGCACATGGGCAAAATGACGATGGGCTCCACACACACACACACATTCAGAGTGGCACATGGGCAAAAATGACGATGGGCCCCACACACACACACACACATTCAGAGTGGCACATGGGCAAAATGACGATGGGCTCCTACACACACACACACACATTCAGAGTGGCACATGGGCAAAATGACGATGGGCTCCACACACACACACACACATTCAGAGGGCGCACATGGGCAAAATGACGATGGGCTCCACACACACACACACATTCAGAGTGGCACATGGGCAAAATGACGATGGGCTCCACACACACACACACATTCAGAGTGGCACATGGGCAAAATGACGATGGGCTCCACACACACACACACACATTCAGAGTGGCACATGGGCAAAAATGACGATGGGCTCCACACACACACACACACATTCAGAGTGGCACATGGGCAAAATGACGATGGGCTCCACACACACACACACACACATTCAGAGTGGCACATGGGCAAAATGACGATGGGCTCCACACACACACACACACATTCAGAGTGGCACATGGGCAAAATGACGATGGGCTCCACACACACACACACACATTCAGAGTGGCACATGGGCAAAATGACATGGGCTCCCACACACACACACACACATTCAGAGGGCACATGGGCAAAATGACGATGGGCTCCACACACACACACACACATTCAGAGTGGCACATGGGCAAAAATGACGGAGGGCTCCCACACACACACACACACATTCAGAGTGGCACATGGGCAAAAATGACGATGGGCTCCACACACACACACACACACATTCAGAGTGGCACATGGGCAAAATGACGATGGGTTCCACACACACACACACACATTCAGAGTGGCACATGGGCAAAATGACGATGGGCTCCACACACACACACACATTCAGAGTGGCACATGGGCAAAATGACGATGGGCTCCACACACACACACACACATTCAGAGTAAGATGGGCAAAATGACGATGGGCTCCACACACACACACACACATTCAGAGTGGCACATGGGCAAAATGACGATGGGCTCCACACACACACACACACATTCAGAGGGTACATGGGCAAATGACGATGGGCTCCACACACACACACACACATTCAGAGTGGCACATGGGCAAAATGACGATGGGCTCCACACACACACACACACATTCAGAGTGGCACATGGGCAAAATGACGATGGGCTCCACACACACACACACACATTCAGAGTGGCACATGGGCAAAATGATCATGGGCTCCACACACACACACACACATTCAGAGTGGCACATGGGCAAAATGACGATGGGCTCCACACACACACACACACATTCAGAGTGGCACATGGGCAAAATGACACGTGTTCCACACACACACACACATTCAGAGTGGCACATGGGCAAAATGACGATGGGCTCCACACACACACACACACATTCAGAGTGGCACATGGGGCAAAATGACGATGGCCCACACACACACATACACACATTCAGAGTGGCACATGGGCAAAATGACGATGGGCTCCACACACACACACACACATTCAGAGTGGCACAGCAAAATGACGATGGGCTCCACACACACACACACACATTCAGAGTGGCACATGGGCAAAATGACGATGGGCTCCACACACACACACACACATTCAGAGTGGCACATGGGCAAAATGACGATGGGCTCCACACACACACACACACATTCAGAGTGGCACATGGGCAAAATGACGATGGGCTCCACACACACACACACACATTCAGAGTGGCACATGGGCAAAATGACGATGGGCTCCACACACACACACACACATTCAGAGTGGCACATGGGCAAAATGACGATGGGCTCCACACACACACACACACATTCAGAGTGGCACATGGGCAAAATGACGATGGGCTCCACACACACACACACACATTCAGAGTGGCACATGGGCAAAATGACGATGGGCTCCACACACACACACACACATTCAGAGTGGCACATGGGCAAAATGACGATGGGCTCCACACACACACACACACATTCAGAGTGGCACATGGGCAAAATGACTACGTGGCTCCACACACACACACACACATTCAGAGTGGCACATGGGCAAAATGACGATGGGCTCCACACACACACACACACATTCAGAGTGGCACATGCATAAACACATGGGCTCCACACACACACACACACATTCAGAGTGGCACATGGGCAATGAGATGGGCTCCACACACACACACACATTCAGAGTGGCACATGGGCAAAATGACGATGGGCTCCACACACACACACACATTCAGAGTGGCACATGGGCAAAAATGACGATGGGCTCCACACACACACACACACATTCAGAGTGGCACATGGGCAAAATGACGATGGGCTCCACACACACACACACACATTCAGAGTGGCACATGGGCAAAATGACGATGGGCTCCACACACACACACACACACATTCAGAGTGGCACATGGGCAAAATGACGATGGGCTCCACACACACACACACATTCAGAGTGGCACATGGGCAAAATGACGATGGGCTCCACACACACACACACACATTCAGAGTGGCACATGGGCAAAATGACGATGGGCTCCACACACACACACACACATTCAGAGTGGCACATGGGCAAAATGACGATGGGCTCCACACACACACACACACATTCAGAGTGGCACATGGGCAAAATGACGATGGGCTCCACACACACACACACACATTCAGAGTGGCACATGGGCAAAATGACGATGGGCTCCACACACACACACACACATTCAGAGTGGCACATGGGCAAAATGACGATGGGCTCCACACACACACACACACATTCAGAGTGGCACATGGGCAAAATGACGATGGGCTCCACACACACACACACACATTCAGAGTGGCACATGGGCAAAATGACGATGGGCTCCACACACACACACACACATTCAGAGTGGCACATGGGCAAAATGACGATGGGCTCCACACACACACACACATTCAGAGTGGCACATGGGCAAAATGACGATGGGCTCCACACACACACACACATTCAGAGTGGCACATGGGCAAAATGACGATGGGCTCCACACACACACACACACATTCAGAGTGGCACATGGGCAAAATGACGATGGGCTCCACACACACACACACACATTCAGAGTGGCACATGGGCAAAATGACGATGGGCTCCACACACACACACACACATTCAGAGTGGCACATGGGCAAAATGACGATGGGCTCCACACACACACACACATTCAGAGTGGCACATGGGCAAAAATGACGATGGGCTCCACACACACACACACACATTCAGAGTGGCACATGGGCAAAATGACGATGGGCTCCACACACACACACACACATTCAGAGTGGCACATGTAAGCAAAATGACGTATGGGCCTGCACACACACACACACATTCAGAGTGGCACATGGGCAAAATGACGATGGGCCCACACACACACACACACACATTCAGAGTGGCACATGGGCAAAATGACGATGGGCTCCACACACACACACACATTCAGAGTGGCACATGCGCAAACACTTATGGGCTCCACACACACACACACACATTCAGAGTGGCACATGGGCAAAATGACGATGGGCTCCACACACACACACACATTCAGAGTGGCACATGGGCAAAATGACGCATGGGCCCCACACACACACACACACATTCAGAGTGGCACATGGGTGCAAACACCAGGCCCCACACACACACACACACATTCAGGAGTGCACATGGGCAAACAGAATATATGGGCTCCATACACACACACACACATTCAGAGGGCACACGGGCAAAATGACGATGGGCTCCACACACACACACACACATTCAGAGTGGCACACATGGGCAAAATGACGATGGGCTCCACACACACACACACACATTCAGAGTGGCACATGGGCAAAATGACGATGGGCTCCACACACACACACACACATTCAGAGTGGCACATGGGCAAAATGACGATGGAATGCACACACACACACACACATTCAGAGTGGCACATGGGCAAAATGACGATGGGCTCCACACACACACACACACATTCAGAGTGCACATAAGCAAAATGACGATGGGCTCCACACACACACACACACACATTCAGAGTGGCACATAAGCAAACACCAAGGGCCCACACACACACACACACACTATGGGTGCACATGGGCAAAAATGACGATGGGCTCCACACACACACACACACATTCAGAGTGCACATGGGCAAAATGACGATGGGCTCCACACACACACACACACATTCAGAGTGGCACATGGGCAAAATGACGATGGGCTCTACACACACACACACACACACATTCATGGCACATGGGCAAAATGACGATGGGCCCACACACACACACACACATTCAGAGTGGCACATGGGCAAATGACGATGGGCTCCACACACACACACACATTCAGAGTGGCACATGGGCAAAAAGGACGATGGGCTCCACACACACACACACACATTCAGAGGGCACAGCAAGCAAAATGACGATGGGCTCCACACACACACACACACATTCAGAGTGTATAAGGGCAAACACTGACACCCACACACACACACACACACATTCAGAGTGGCACATGGGCAATGATTGGACAGTTCTACACACACACACACACATTCAGAGTGGCACATGGGCAAAATGACGATGGGCTCCACACACACACACACACATTCAGAGGCACATGGGCACTGACGTATGGCCCCACACACACACACACACATTCAGAGGCACATGGGCAAATGACTACGTGCCCACACACACACACACACATTCAGAGTGCACATGTGCAAATGACGATGGCTCCACACACACACACACACATTCAGAGGCACATGGGCAAAATGGACGATGGCCCACACACACACACACACATTCAGAGTGTGGCACATGGAAAAAAAAATGACGGATGGCCCACACACACACACACACACATTCAGAGGGCATAAACAGATGGGCAAAATGACGATGGGCTCCACACACACACACACATTCAGAGGGCATGGGCAAAATGACGATGGGCTCCACACACACACACACACATTCAGAGTGGCACATGGGCAAAAATGACGATGGGCTCCACACACACACACACACATTCAGAGGCACAGGCAAACAGACTTATACCCACACACACACACACACATTCAGATGGGCACATGGGCAAAATGACGATGGGCTCCACACACACACACACACATTCAGAGTGGCACATGGGCAAAAATGACGCATGGGCTCCACACACACACACACACATTCAGAGCAGCACATGGGCAAAATGACGATGGGGCCCACACACACACACACATTCAGAGTGGCACACAAGTGTGCACGACTATGGCTCCCACACACACACACACACACATTCCAGAGTGGCACATGGGCAAAGGTCGACGAAGGGCTCACACACACACACACACACATTCAGAAAAGGAAGATGGGCAAAATGACGATGGGCCCACACACACACACACACATTCAGAGTGGCACATGGGCAAACACTATGGGCTCCACACACACACACACACATTCAGAGTGGCACATGGGCAAACACGGATGGGCTCCACACACACACACACACACATTCAGAGTGGCACATAAAGGTGCTATCAGTGGCTCCACACACACACACACATTCAGAGTGGCACATGGGCAAAATGACGATGGGCTCCACACACACACACACACATTCAGAGTGGCACATGGGCAAAATGACGATGGGCTCCACACACACACACACACATTCAGAGTGGCACATGGGCAAAATGACGATGGGCTCCACACACACACACACACATTCAGAGTGGCACATGGGCAAATGGATTTATGGGTTCCACACACACACACACACACATTCAGAGTGGCACATGGGCAAAATGACGATGGGCTCCACACACACACACACACATTCAGAGTGGCACATGGGCAAAATGACAGGTCTACAATTAAGCATACTACACACACATTCAGAGTGGCACATGGGCAAAATGACGATGGCCCCACACACACACACACACACATTCAGAGTGGCACATGGGCAAAATGACGATGGGCTCCACACACACACACACACATTCAGAGTGGCACATGGGCAAAATGACGATGGGCTCCACACACACACACACACATTCAGAGTGGCACATGGGCAAAATGACGATGGGCTCCACACACACACACACACATTCAGAGTGGCACATGGGCAAAATGACGATGGGCTCCACACACACACACACACATTCAGAGTGGCACATGGGCAAAAATGACGATGGGCTCCACACACACACACACATTCAGAGTGGCACATGGGCAAAATGACGATGGGCTCCACACACACACACACACATTCAGAGTGGCACATGGGCAAAATGACGATGGGCTCCACACACACACACACACATTCAGAGTGGCACATGGGCAAAATGACGATGGGCTCCACACACACACACACACATTCAGAGTGGCACATGGGCAAAATGACGATGGGCTCCACACACACACACACACATTCAGAGTGGCACATGGGCAAAATGACGATGGGCTCCACACACACACACACACATTCAGAGTGGCACATGGGCAAAATGACGATGGGCTCCACACACACACACACACATTCAGAGTGGCACATGGGCAAAATGACGATGGGCTCCACACACACACACACACACATTCAGAGTGGCACATGGGCAAAATGACGATGGGCTCCACACACACACACACACATTCAGAGTGGCAAAATGACGATGGGCTCCACACACACACACACACACATTCAGAGTGGCACATGGGCAAAATGACGATGGGCTCCACACACACACACACACATTCAGAGTGGCACATGGGCAAAATGACGATGGGCTCCACACACACACACACACATTCAGAGTGGCACATGGGCAAAAATGACGATGGGCTCCACACACACACACACACATTCAGAGTGGCACATGGGCAAAATGACGATGGGCTCTACACACACACACACACATTCAGAGTGGCACATGGGCAAAATGACGATGGGCTCCACACACACACACACACACATTCAGAGTGGCACATGGGCAAAATGACGATGGGCTCCACACACACACACACACACACATTCAGAGGTACATGGGCAAAAATGACGATGGGCTCCACACACACACACACACATTCAGAGTGGCACATGGGCAAAATGACGATGGGCTCCACACACACACACACACATTCAGAGTGGCACATGGGCAAAATGACGATGGGCTCCACACACACACACACACATTCAGAGTGGCACATGGGCAAAATGACGATGGGCTCCACACACACACACACACATTCAGAGTGGCAATAAGGGCAAAATGACGATGGGCTCCACACACACACACACACATTCAGAGTGGCACATGGGCAAAATGACGATGGGCTCCACACACACACACACACATTCAGAGTGGCACATGGGCAAAAATGATGGGCTCCACACACACACACACACATTCAGAGGGCACATGGGCAAAATGACGATGGGCTCCACACACACACACACACATTCAGAGTGGCACATGGGCAAAATGACGATGGGCTCCACACACACACACACACACATTCAGAGTGGCACATGGGCAAAATGACGATGGGCTCCACACACACACACACACATTCAGAGTGGCACATGGGCAAAATGACGATGGGCTCCACACACACACACACACATTCAGAGTGGCACATGGGCAAAATGACGATGGGCTCCACACACACACACACACACATTCAGAGTGGCACATGGGCAAAATGACGATGGGCTCCACACACACACACACACATTCAGAGTGGCACATGGGCAAATGACTGAGGGCTCCACACACACACACACACATTCAGAGTGGCACATGGGCAAAATGACGATGGGCTCCACACACACACACACACACACACAGAGTGGCACATGGGCAAAATGACGATGGGCTCCACACACACACACACACATTCAGAGTGCACATACAAACAGACGGCGGGCTCCACACACACACACACACACACATTCAGAGGGAAAGACAGGCAAAATGACGATGGGCTCCACACACACACACACACATTCAGAGTGGCACATAGGCAAAATGACGATGGGCTCCACACACACACACACACACATTCAGAGTGGCACATAGGCAAAATGACGATGGGCTCCACACACACACACACATTCAGAGTGGCACATAGGCAAAAATGACGATGGGCCTTACACACACACACACATTCAGAGTGGCACATAGGCAAAATGACGATGGGCTCCACACACACACACACACATTCAGAGTGGCACATAGGCAAAAATGACGATGGGCTCCACACACACACACACACACATTCAGAGTGGCACATAGGCAAAATGACGATGGGCTCCACACACACACACACACACATTCAGAGTGGCACATAGGTAAAAATGACGTAAGGGCTCCACACACACACACACACATTCAGAGTGGCACATAGGCAAAATGACGATGGGCTCCACACACACACACACACATTCAGAGTGGTACATAGGCAAAATGACGATGGGCTCCACACACACACACACACATTCAGAGTGGCACATAGGCAAAATGACGATGGGCTCCACACACACACACACACACATTCAGAGGGCACATAGGCAAAATGACGATGGGCTCCACACACACACACACACATTCAGAGTGGCACATAGGCAAAATGACGATGGGCTCCACACACACACACACATTCAGAGTGGCACATAGGCAAAATGACGTATGGGCTCCACACACACACACACACATTCAGAGTGGCACATAGGCAAAATGACGATGGCCCACACACACACACACACATTCAGAGTGGCACATAGGCAAAGGACGATGGGCTCCACACACACACACACATTCAGAGGGCACATAAAGGAAATGGACGATGGGCTCCACACACACACACACACATTCAGAGTGGCACATAGGCAAAATGACGATGGGCTCCACACACACACACACACACATTCAGAGTGGCACATAGGCAAAAATGACGATGGGCTCCACACACACACACACATTCAGAGTGGCACATAGGCAAAAATGACGATGGGCTCCACACACACACACACACACATTCAGAGTGGCACATAGGCAAAATGACGATGGGCTCCACACACACACACACACATTCAGAGTGGGCAATGAGAAAGAAATGACGATGGGCTCCACACACACACACACACATTCACAGAGAGTGGCACATAGGCAAAATGACGATGGGCTCCACACACACACACACACATTCAGAGTGGCACATAGGCAAAATGACGATGGGTCTCCCACACACACACACACACACATTCAGAGTGGCACATAGGCAAAATGACGATGGGCTCTACAC